>JARQOC010000011.1:140848013-140877076 GCA_033576535.1 Allobates femoralis
TGATTTACGCACACCAGGTGCACAGTTCACACTATCGCTCGGGAACTGCTTTCTTACCGGGCACGGATCCGGGTCTCGCTACCTGGGTCACAGGTTCCACCAGGCATCCCCACAGGCTCCTTTCCCGGGCGTGTTTCACCCCACGCCCGGTCTAGCGTCCACGGGTCAACCATGGCTTCCCCCTCTAGGTGCGGACACGACCACGGACCTCGGCACCGGCATGGAGCTAGCATGCTCCCATCATGTCATGCACACAGAGCCTTGGACTGCTCTGCACTCAGGCTGGTCTCAGCTTCCATCTGACTCAATCTCAGCCTCCAGAATGAATGAATCTCTCAATCACTCAGGTGGCCGGCTCTTATCGTGCCAGCCACTCCCACATGGACACACCCCCTCAGCTGCTAATCATCAGCTTCCACACAGCTCAGGTTAACTCCCTGTGTTCCGGGTTGTCAGCACTCACTCATCACATCCTATTCCTCATGGACTCCTCTCACTCTCACTGCCGCTCATTAGGCTCATGAACTCATTGTGTTCAGGTTGGTTCACACAGTATTATCATCACAGGAAAACCGGCCAGTGTGCACAGGATCATCCTCTGATCCTACATGTGATGTACCCCGGCCATGAGGATCATGCCGGCGGTGCCTCACAATGTATATATATATATATATATTATATATATATTCGCCATATCTATAGATGCACCATGTATATATACTCTGTATACATACAATAGATATTGGAATATATATACCGTATATATAAAATCTATCTAACTATATATATACACATGCACACACACACACACACATATATATATATATACATGCACACACACACACATATATATACATGCACACACACACACACATATATATACATGCACACACACATATATATACATGCACACACACACACAGATATATGCACACACACACACACACAGATATATACATGCACACACACACACACATATATATACATGCACACACACACACATATATATACATGCACACACACACACATATATATACATGCACACACACACACACACACACATATATATACATGCACACACACACACACATATATATACATGCACACACACACACACACACACACACACACATATATATACATGCACACACACACACACACACATATATACATGCACACACACACACACACACACACACACATATATATATACAAGCACACACACACACACACACACACACATATATATACATGCACACACACACACATATATATATACATGCACACACACATATATATAATCTAACTATATATATGTGCATCTATATATATATATGTATATATATAGATATGCACATATGAAATGTGCCTAATCAAAGTGAATGTATATATGTGTGTGTGTAATCCATATGTACATGTGGATTACACACACATATATATGTGCTGGTTTGGGAGGGAGGGGGCCGCCGATACTCACCTTCCGAAGACGCCGGTCGTTGCCTAGCGACGCTGCGATTCCGGTCGGCTTCACCCGGCGCACTACGCATGCGCGGACCCGGAAATGACGCGGTCTCCGGCCGCGTCATGAAGAGCGGGGCGGGAAGATTCCAATGTGCTCCCCCGCTCTTCAAATCGATAATGCCGCCCATTAGGGCGTTAGGAAGGGAGCGAGGCGGGGGGAGCGCGGCTCTGGGGACACCGCCCTACTGTCAGGAACGCCCCACTGCCACTAATCATGTAAGTTTATAAAGTGTTTTATTCACCTTATATAAAGCCATATTAGGTCAGGCAGGGATGGTTAGGGAGCTAGTTAGGGTCTGTAGGGGCAGGTAGTGATAGTTTAGGGGCCATAGATTAGGTGACAGGTTCCCTTTAAACAAAGCATCAACCTCTTGTATGGGAAAACATGAATCACCTTCATCATCTGACGAGGAACCTGAATAGGAAGGGTTCACAAATCCCGACCTGTGCTAACGTGAGCAGACTAGGCTGTTGAATTTGTCTAAAGGTACCTTCACACGAGGCAATATTGCTAGGTAATTTCACTGACAATTTGCTGGTTGCTGTGAAATCTTGGACATTGTTCTATTTCGATGCTGTGTACAAATGGAACAATGTGTCCATGATTTCGCTGCAACCAGCAAACTGCCAGTGAAATTGCCTAGCAATATTGCTGTGCGTGAAGGTACCTTTAGGGAATTCCTGATCTCATCCCGTAGGTAGGTTTTGAGGTCTGCAGTGCGGACGGGAGCTTCCTCATCCAGAGTCTGGGTAATATATGACTGGCACAGACGTGTACTATAGCCATTCGGCAGGGCCTGCACATACAATGCGCACTCTTTATGTTTGTTTTTGCCAAACCAGGAATCAGCCAACCAGGTGGTCACATAGATACAACTCACCCTCTGAAGCGGACATGGATGGGTACCGGCTCTGGAGATGGAGGAACAGCACTTGATTTGGAAGCTTTCTGCTGTCAGTAGATTCCTTTTTGCTAAGATAGGCTTCTCTGGTGGCTCGCCTGCTGCTGCTGCCACTGCTAATACTACCACTGACATGCTGCCTAGCACCTCCGGGGTGCTCCTCTGCATCCTTGGGGGAAGACATGATGGGCACATTACACTGTCTGAGATGCTGCTATTCATACATTCCCTCCATTGATGCATCCTCCCCGGTCACCCGGAAGTAAAATCCGCACTTCCGCTTCAATGAGGGCGTCATCAGGCCGGCGCGCATACAAGCTGTAATCCCGGAAGTCAGCCTGAACGAGGCGCAGGGCAACCAAATCTCCGTGCCACAGCCCAACCTGCGCCTCTGAATGTGCCCAAGGGATCCTCATGCTGCACCTACACAACCCATGGTGGCACCACCTGGACCATGGGTCGTGCCATCCAACCAGTGGTGGAGGGAGACTGAGCTGCTTCTAAAAACCCGAATTCTTCTGTCCCCTTAGGAACTGCACAGAAGCTTCAGGCCTCAGATACACTTTTCATCTGTTGGTTCCCCATAAGGACAGGAAACCAACTGAGGAGGGGAGGGGGACCACCTCTTTCATCTGTAGGTTTCCTGTCCTTGTAGGCTGACCCCCTCTCTGAGTGGGTGCTGTCAGGGTGATAGTAAAAATAATTTTACCATTATTATTATACTATATATACACTTTTTGTGGTCATATGCGCCTGTTTTTATGTATTCATAGTTTATGGATTTGCACTGATTAGGGTATGTGCCCACAGGAAGATTTTGCCTTGGTTTTATGTAAATCTATGCTAATCTAATCCTGAGTTTTAGTTTTCCAGCAAAACCTATGATTCTAGGATGATCTGTCCCAACACATTGTTTTTGTTTGGTGAAGAAAGTGGAAACACCTCAGGTTTTGCTGTGTTTTAAGGCCACTTTACACACACCAACTTATCTGTCCAACTTCTGAACAACTTACTGGTTGCAGTGAAATCATGGACACATTGCTCCATTTTGTGGCTGTGTACAAATAGAACAATGTGTCCATGATTTCATTGCAACCAGAGATCTGTTCAGAAGTTGAACAGATAAGGTTACCTTCACATTACGATTTTTAGGGAGCCAATGCTGTCCGATATAAATCGGACAGCGTCGGCTCCCCTCTGATGCCTGGAATCGGGTGCCAAATAGGCACCCGATTCCGGCATAAAATCGGTGCCTCCGGGCTGAAAAAAAGAAAAAAAAAAAAAGTTTATTCTCTCCTCCCCCCGAGCCCCCGCCATCTTCTTTGAGGCTCCCGGTGGCTCCCGCAGGCTCCCGGTGTCAGTAGAGGTCTTCCTCTGCTGTTCAGGACCTGCGGTGATGTCACAGTCACGTGACCGCGGTTTACCATGGTAACCCGCGGTCACATGACTGTGACATCACCGCAGGTCCTGAACAGCAGAAGAAGACCTCTGCTGACACCGAGAGCCTGCGGGAGCCACCGGGAGCCTCAAAGAAGATGGCGGGAGACGGCGGGGGCTCGGGAAGAGGTGAGCATAAGGTTTTTGTTTTTTTTTTAACCCTTGTGCTCCCAGTTAGGAGCAGTTTTACTGTACTGAGCATGCTCAGTACAGTAAAATGGGGTCCGAGGAGACATCAGATGTTTCCTCGGACCCTTCTCCATAGGGCCCCATGTTATAGGGATCGGGTCAGATCGGATGTGCACTAAATGCCATCCGATTTGGTCCGATCCTATTCTGTCAGATTTTATTATCGGTGAAAAAAAAAATCGGTGCAGGCTCCGATTTTTGCACCGATAATAAAATCGGACAGAATCGAATCGGACCAAATCGGATGGCATTTAGTGCACATCCGATTCGGTCCGATGCCCATAGGGCTGCATGGGGCCAAATTCGGATCCGATTTTGATCGGACAGCATCGGATCTGAAAAATCCGTAATGTGAAACCAGCCTAAGTTAGTGTGTGTAAAGCGGCCCTTACAGGATTCATTTTTTTTTGCCCATTCTCTTTAATGATTTCAGGACAAAGCATGAAGCAACAAGATTCTACCTGACAAAATTAAAGTGAATGTGCAAAATACAGTAAGAATCTGTTTTTTCCTGATCTTCCAAATCAGGAAAAAACATAAGTGTGAAAGGCCCCTTAAATTAGCATAGATTTACATAAAACCAATGCAAAACCTTCCTGTGGGCACATACCCTTAAGGTACCGTTACACGTCGCAACATTGCATGCAATTTCACTGGCAATTTGCTGGTTGCAGTGAAATCATGGATTCTTAGACTGTGAGCCCTCGTGGACAGGGTCCCTGCCCCTTCTGTACCTGTACGTCCTGATCGCCTAGATTTAGTGTACCGTACATACTCGCGTATAAGCCAAGTTTTTCAGCCCAAAAATTGAGCTGAAAAGTCCCCCCCTTGGCTTATACGCGAGTCACGGTATACACTATACAGGCCGCCCGCCCCCATCAGTATACAGGGCCCCCCTTGCTGCACAATCCTGTAAAGGAATAGATTATTATACTTATCCCCACCGCTGTCCCGCTGCCGCTGTCCCGCCGCCACCATCGCGCTCCTCCGGCTTCATCCGGCTTCTTCCGTCTTCCTCCTCCGATGGGCGCAGGCAATGACGTCATTGTCTGCGCGCCAGAGGAGGAAGCCGGAAGACGCTGGATGAAGCCGGAGGAGCGCGATGGCGGCGGCGGGACAGCGGCAGCGGGACAGCGGAAGGGATAAGTATACTAATGTATTCCTTTACAGGATTGTGCAGCAAGGGGGGGGGCCCTGTATACTGATGGGGGGGGGTTGTATATACCTCTGGGGCTGTATATACCACTGGGGCTGCTGTATATACCTCTGGGGCTGCTGCATACTACCTCTGGGGCTGTATATACCTCTGGGGCTGCTGTATACTACCACTGGGGCTGCTGTATACTACCACTGGGGCTGCTGTATACTACCACTGGGGCTGCTGTATACTACCACTGGTGCTGCTGCTGTATACTACCACTGGGGCTGCTGCTGTATACTACCACTGGGGCTGCTGCTGTATACTACCACTGGGCTGCTGCTGTATACTACCACTGGGGCTGCTGCTGTATACTACCACTGGGGCTGCTGCTGTATATACCACTGGGGAGGCTGCTGTATACCTATGCTGGGGTCCACCCTCGGCTTATACACGAGTCAATAGGTTTTCCCAGGTTTTGGGGGCAAAAGTAGGGGGCTCGGCTTATACACAGGTCGGCTTATACACGAGTATATACGGGTACTTGTTCTTGTCTCCCTCATCCTCATGTAAAGCGCCATGGAACCTAATGGCGCTATATAAATAAATAATAATAATAATAATAACATTGTTCTATTTTGTTGCTGTGTACAAATGGAGCAATGTGTCCATGATTTCACTGCAACCAGCTAATTGCCAGTGAAATTGCATGCAATGTTGCGACATGTAAAGGCCACTTTACACACACACCAACTTGTCTGTCCAACTTCTGAACAACTTACTGGTTGCAGTGAAATCATGGACACATTGTTACATTTGTACACAGCCACAAAATGGAGCAATGTGTCCATAATTTCACTGCAACCAGAGATCTGTTCAGAAGTTGGACAGATAAGTTGGTGTGTGTAAAGTGGCCTTAACGGTACCCTTATAGTCTGATTTAATATTTAGGTATATTAACCTTACTTTGAAAATATATATGCCTCTTTCATTTTTTTACTACACTAGCTGGGTGCCCGATGCAGATGCATCGGGATTCTAGCAGAGCGAGTCTCTGACTCGCAATGGCCGCTTCGCGGCCAATGCTTCGCGCTGCTAAGGCGACTCGCCATGCCCGCTGCGCGGGCATAGCGAGTCGCCTTAGAACTGCTCGCAATGGCCGCTGCGCGGCCAATGCTTCGGACGTATCCACATGACGACATTGACTCGCAGCGCGAGCGGACTCAAAAGGGGCAAAAATCCCATTTGTGATTATATAATAGATAATAAAAAGGTGATACCTCTTTGAGCACATTTAAGAGAAGTTTGGTTTTTAATACATTATTTATGGACACCTTACCATACTGCTGCTATTTGTATTGTAATTTAAGGCTGTGTTCACAAACAGCGCTTTTTTTGCGCTTTTTTGAGCGATTTTCACCCGCGCAAAAAGCCCTGTAAAAAAACGTGGTGCAGTCACACACATCTGAACGGCGATGCGTAATTCCAGTAGTTATAATGGCCCCTATGGGAGAAAGTGCGCGCTATATAGCGGTAAGGATTGACAGGTTCATTCTTTTTACGCGCACACTTTCTCCCATAAAAGCGCAGCCGAAAATAGCGCTGCATGTGAATGGCAAAAGTGAAAGTCAATTCACTTCTGTGTCAAATACATACGCAGGTGCAATTTGGGGGTAAAAGCGTGCCCTAAAAAGCGCAAACAATACGCAGCGTATGAACGGGGCCTAATAGTCTATGGACAGACAGCATGGTGCTCTAAATGGAAACCTGTTGCACACAGAATGTTTTTTTTTTTTTAAATAGCTATTCCTCTAATCCTGCAGGTCTCCACTAAAGTTTAACATAACTAAGAAAAAGACAGACTGCACTCCACAACCTATACTACAAACATTTAGAAAACTGAAAACAAGCATCTTAGCATGATGATCAGAATATACCATATATACTCGAGTATAAGCCGAGTTTTTCAACGCAATTGTTGTGCTGAAAAGTGCCCCCCTCGGCTTATACTCGAGTCACTGGGTATTTGCTTGGGGGGGGGCTGTGACCGGGGGCTGGAGGAGGCAGGAGGGGGCCGCAGTGACCACGGGCGGTCTAGTGGGGCCGCCCATTAGTGTAATGAATATGCACTGCATCCCCCCTGTCCATCAGCGGCGGGGGAGCGGTGCATATTGCACTACACTGGCCCCCATCAGTGATCTACAGCCCCCCTCCTTAGTATCTGTCCCCCAGGCTGCGGCACACATTAAAATAACAAACTTTTTATACATCACCTTTCCGGCGACTCCTTGCTGGCAGCGCCGCGGACCTCCGGTCTCCCAGCTTCTTCCTGCTTTTGCCGGTGTCATGTGACCGGCGCAGCAGCGATAACGTCATCGCTGCTGCATCGGCCACAGGAATAGAAGCCGACACAAGAAGAAGAAGCCAGGGGACCAGAGGAGCGGCACTGCCAGCAAGGAGTCGCCGGAAAGGTGATGTATAAAAAGTTATTTTATGAGATCAGACACTATCCACGAGAAGGGGATGTCAAAGTCTCTGACACCGAGACAACAAAGATCATCATCGTCTAGATGGAATAAGAAGAAGACGAGTCAAGCCGACTGAGCGAGAGGAAGAAGTGAAATCATCCTTATGTTGTTAGCGGTGAAACTATGTCATTTTCCCCACTCGTCCACCTATCGCCCTTCCTTTTTTTTTTTTTTTTTTTTCTTTTCTCTTTTCCTCCCCCTTTTTTTTTTTTTTTTTTCTCCTCCCCCCCTTTTATTTTTATTACTCTCTTTCTATCATATACCGGGGTCCACCGACCTAATTTATCATTTATAATTTACAGTTCTTAATGAAGTAGATGTATGGTGATAGGGGGGAGGTATGAGGGGTTATATCCTGCCGAGAACAACTCTCTCAAACTTTTATATGGAGGCTCGGGATTAATGTTCAAATGTTTAACACATTATTGGTTTTCTGAGGCTGGGGAGATTTGGCGGGCATAGGACAATGTGTCCTTTGTTAAAGAGGAAAAAAGAGAAGTCTTTAAGCTATGCCATGGGAGACAGAGGGGATACTCTTAAGGGTAAGAAAGGGAATGGGGTGGGATGAGAGAGCAAAATTCACCCTGATATATACTTCTTTGTGGCCACCTTTTTCAATTTTACTTCATTTACTTATGAAGGTCGACTCCCAATGCTCTGATCTGCGTCACCAAAAATTTCACAACTGTCGGATGGAAGCGGATTTCGTTGCTGAGGATGGTTAGATGGGTCTCGTGGAATGTTAAGGGACTGCGCTCCCCAGCTAAGCGCATGATGATTCTTAGACATCTCAAACGCCTACATGCTGATGTGGCTATGCTCCAGGAGACCCATCTGACGTCCGATGAGTTCTTTAGACTAAAAAAGATGTGGGTGGGAGAGATATACGGCTCCAGTGCTGTTAGAATCAGAACCCCCGCTTTCCTGTTAACAAATCACTAGCACGTACAGTCCTGTCCCTTGACACTGATTGCGAAGGCAGATTGATACATATGGTCGTACAGATCCAGAATGACACCTTTAGCATTTACAATATTTATGCACCTAATGTGGCCCAGAAATCCTTTCTGCAGCAGATACAAAATCAATTCCTGACTGATCAGGAGGGCATTAGACTGGCGGGAGGGGACTTTAACATGACTTTAAATGATGTCGAAGATAGACAACATAGTGATTCCTTGTCACGCGACACCCGACGCGATATTACTCAACCAAACAAGAGCCTTTTGGAAGAATTCTTCAACAACTGCAGTATGAATGATGCTTGGAGAACGCTTCACCCTTTAGATAGAGAGTTTACCCACTATTCTCACTCGCATAGATCTTGGTCGAGGCTAGACATGTTCTTCACTTCACCCCTATTATTTCAGAGAGTGGTGGAGGTCAAGGTGGAGGATATGGTCATATCCGATCATAGCCCCATGGTAATGGATACCAGAGACTCTTTTCAAAAAGGCACTGACTACCTTTGGAGATTCCCCGACACGCTGGTCCGAGAAGACAATTTTATAAGATGCCTTGGGGAGTGGTGGTGGGATTTCTCTTTCCATAACCATGAGCATCGCTCGGACCCGGGCTTGTTCTGGGAAGCGGCCAAGTCAGTTCTAAGAGGCCATATCATGGCATTTAGTATGAGATTAAAAAAAAGGGTAAAGGAACAATACCTTAAAGCCAGTGCAGCAGTAAGGGGGGCTTATTCCTTATATAAACAGTCAGTCAGAATTAGATAAAGAGATCTGGCTTACAGCTAAAAAAGATTTTGATATGTGGGCTGCGAAAAGAGAGGAGATATATAAGAGTAGATTAGAACTAGACTAACATAGATTTGGAGATAAGGCAGGTAGACTATTAGCACGATTGGCAAAGGGCAGGAGGGCTACTCATCCTATTGGAAAGATAAAAGATAAACATGGTAACACCTGAACAGATCCACGAGATATTGCACAAGCTCTGGGGAAATACTATGCCTCACTCTATAGAGAGGAAGATGTTGAAGTGGGAGATGAGGATACGTGGCTATCCACGATAAATTTACCCAACTTAACAGATGAGGATAAGCAATTCTTGAATAGCCCCATTTCTACAGAGGAGATAGAACTGACAATCAAATCAATCAGTGCAGGGAAGGCGCCTGGCCCTGACGGCTTCAATGGGGCGTTCTTCAAAGCATTGCAGACCCAAATTTCCCCTGTGTTAAAAGACTTATATAACGCTTTCCTGGAAGGCACGCCGATACCAGACAGAATGAATGTGGCCCACATAAAACTAACCCCAAACCAGACAAACCTCTAACTGATCCGGCGAGCTACAGACCTATATCGCTTATTAATCAAGACCTTAAAATTCTTTCCAAAATATTAGCCGACAGACTTGAGCAGATACTGCCCAGAATCATTTCACCCCATCAAGCAGGCTTTATTAAGGGGAGATCAACGGTCACTAATGTTAGAAAGGCGATGCTTCTTTTAGATGTAATAGGTAAACAAACCCGTGGGAGTGGGGGAGATCCAGCCATGATCACCCTAGACGCTGAAAAAGCATTTCACAATGTGAGGTAGTCTTGGCTGGATCGAGTCCTAGACAACATAGGTTTGAGGGGCCCTTTTCGACAGTTCCTGCACTCCTTATATGCCAATCCCAAAGCTCGTATCAGCCTGCCGGGCTTTCTCTCGGACTCATTTGATCTGGAAAAAGGGACGAGACAGGGGTGTCCTTTATCACCCCTCCTGTTCAACGTAGCAATAGAGCCCTTGGCAATTTATCTAGATTCACACCATCAATATGAGGGGCTGATGGTGGGCTCCAAAGAGATAAAACTATCCATGTTTGCGGACGACATCATTTTGTATGTAAACAATCCTAGAAGAGACCTTCCTTCCACCTTAGATGATGTCGACAGACTGGGTAGAATGTCAGGTTTTCGGCTAAATAGAGATAAATGTGAGATTCTCTTTATGGGTGGAAGTAGAAGTGACTGCAGGCATACATCATTCTGTGGGATAAAAGTGGCTAGGGATAGCGTTAAATATCTGGGAATACATCTGGCTAGGACTCCTGGTCAGATCTATGGTTTGAACTTCAAGTCAGTTATATCGAAAATAGAGAGAGAATTGGCTGGATGGGAGAACCTTCCACTATCTTTGTTGGGACGTGCCCACCTTATCAAAATGATAAGTTTTGCAAGACTGCTTTACCCCCTCCAGACAATTCCTCTACTGCTGAAACATGTAGATGTTAAAAGGATAGATCGTGCTTTTTCTCGATTTCTCTGGAGGGGTAAGAGACCTAGGATAGCCCTAGCCACCCTAATGCGGCGGAGAAGGGAGGGGGTATTCAGCTTCCAGATGTCAGGAGATACAACTTAGCGTGCTTGCTACGTCATGTTCTCGACTGGATCAAAGGTACCAACAACTTTCCAGACATTGAGGTGGAGGGTGAACTGACGAGACCATGGAAATTGTCCGCATTACTTCATGCCCCACTTTCCATGCTGCCGTCCAAAATTAAAAAACACTGTTATTTGTAGAGACACGATTGCGACCTGGAAAAGTGTCAGGAAAAGCATGAAGCTCTCTTGGCAGATCTCCCGGGGTCTCGACCCATGGGCCTCCCCAGCTTTTAGACTGGGCTATGAGAATCCCCTTTTTGGAACTTGGAAGAACAAGGGGCATCCTTACGATGGGAGATCTAATGCACAAAGGAGAGGGGAGATGGCTGACGTGTGATAAAACTTTGGCAAAATATGAGCTATCTAAATCACATATCTTACAATACCATCAGGTTTGCCACTCTCTCATGTCTCGATTAAAAGATATCTCAGGAGAACTAACCCACTCTCTTTGGGATGATGTGATAGGGATGGGAGAGGGAGAGGCGTCAATATCGAGTCTCTGCAAAATATTACAAAATTCTCAGGGACCAGGCAACAGTGAAAAACTTTTTAGTAAATGGAAAAGACACTTTCCGGATCTGGGGTTAACACAAAAAATACTGGAGGATTGGGAAACGACCAGAAAACATATCATCAATGAAAAATGGAGGGATACCCAGTTTCGGCTCATGCATGGGGCCATCCAGGGATTTAATATTCCACCCACGCCAGACAACCAGGGAAGATGGATGCACTGTCCTAAGTGCAAGGCATATATAACAGACTTAGAACATGGGATGTGGTCCTGCCCGAAGTCACAGACTTTTTGGGATACAGTCAGACAGTTGACCTCGAATATATTTAGGATGGAAGTGGTTTTAGACCCATTTCTTTGGCTTTTTCACTATGGGGGAGATACAGTTAACTCTTACGGATCACACTCTCTTTTTCACACAATAGCCCTGACAGCTAAAAGAATACTTTTACAGCACTGGCTTAAGACCTGGATACCGGATGCTGAATTAATACGGGACAATTTGAAAAAACCCTAATGTTAGAATCTATTGAAACTCTTAGAAACCCAAAAAGATTATCAAAGAAATTCTTTATTAAATGGAGGCCATTCATTGAAAATGCTCTGACAGACTCAGAACTCAGGGCGTTTATGAATCCTTACAAACAAACAAAATGGTTTGCATTGGAGGACCTGAATGGGACTCTGGGGAAACTAAAATGTGATGCTTAATATGAGATTTGAAATTCAATTAACTGGAGATAATTTGATATTGAGGTGGTGTGCTTTACACTTTAGGTATACAAAACGTTTTGGGCGAAACTATGTCTCTCTTTGGGAAAGGGTGGGAAGGGTCTATTGTATTTACTTAGTTTAAACTTATCTTCATAATTTGAATGTTGATGTTGTCAAAGCGATATGATTAGCAAAAGTCACGGACAGCAATGTTATGATAATGTCGATTGTTCATCATTGTCATTTTTGTGTTATGTGCATTCCTTTAAAATCTAATAAAAATGATGTTTCAAAAAAAATAGTTATTTTAATGTGTGCCGCAGCCTGGGTGACAGATACTAAGGAGGGGGGCTGTAGATCACTGACGGGGGCCAGAATACTAAGGAGGGGGCCTGTATACTTCTAAGGAGGGGGGCCTGTATACTACCAAGGAGGGGGGCCTGTATACTACCAAGGAGGGGGGCCTGTATACTACCAAGGAGGGGGGCCTGTATACTACCAAGGAGGGGGGCCTGTATACTACCAAGGAGAGGGTCTGTATACTACCAAGGAGAGGGTCTGTATACTACCAAGGAGGGGGCCTGTATACTACCAAGGAGGGGGCCTGTATACTACCAAGGAGGGGGGCCTGTATACTACCAAGGAGGGGGGCCTGTATACTACCAAGGAGGGGGGCCTGTATACTACCAAGGAGGGGGGCCTGTATACTACCAAGGAGAGGGTCTGTATACTACCAAGGAGAGGGTCTGTATACTACCAAGGAGGGGGCCTGTATACTACCAAGGAGGGGGCCTGTATACTACCAAGGAGGGGGGCCTGTATACTACCAAGGAGGGGGGCCTGTATACTACCAAGGAGGGGGCCTGTATACTACCAAGGAGGGGGCCTGTATACTACCAAGGAGAGGGTCTGTATACTACCAAGGAGGGGGCCTGTATACTACCAAGGAGGGGGCCTGTATACTACCAAGGAGGGGGCCTGTATACTACCAAGGAGGGGGCCTGTATACTACCAAGAAGGGGGTCTATATAACAGGATGGGGTTCTACTGCATTTCTCACCCTAGGATTATACTCGAGTCAATACATTTCCCTAATTTTGGAGGGTAAAATTTGGGGCCTCGGCTTATACTCGAGTCGGCTTACACTCGAGTATATACGGTATGAAGCTCACTGCCACAAAACCACAAACCCTCCAGTGGGCCCCCAACCTTAAAGGGAACATGTCAGTTCGTTTTTTCTCACCCAACCTATCAGCATTGCTATCTGCAGGTTCATAATCCTTCCCTAACTATCCTTGTATAAGCGGATTGCGTAATATAAAAGTGTAAAAAAGGGATTTTATTACCTTAAATTTTCGCATGTAAAATGAGCCCATTGACTGTACGACATAACATCCCTGTATGAGGAACACTATACATTCAGTTGTGGCCAAAAGTATTGACACCCCTGCAATTCTGTCAGATAATACTCAGTTTCTTCCTGAAAATGATTGCAATCACTAATTCTTTGGTATTATTATCTTCATTTAATTTGTCTTCAATGAAAAAACACAAAAGAGAATGAAGCAAAAAGCAAAACATTGATCATTTCACACAAAACTCCAAAAATGGGCCAGACAAAAGTACTGGCACCCTCAGCCTAATACTTGGTTGCACAACCTTTAGCCAAAATAACTGCGATCAACCGCTTCCGGTAACCATCAATGAGTTTCTTACAATGCTCTGCTGGAATTTTAGACCATTCTTCTTTGGCAAACTGCTCCAGGTCCCTGATATTTGAAGGGTGCCTTCTCCAAACTGCCATTTTTAGATCTCTCCACAGGTGTTTTATGGGATTGAGGTCTGGACTCATTGCTGGCCACCATAGAAGTCTCCAGTGCTTTCTCTCAAACCATTTTCTAGTGCTTTTTGAAGTGTGTTTTGGGTCATTGTCCTGCTGGAAGACCCATGACCTTTGACTTTTTGGAGTTTTGTGTGAAATGATCAATGTTTAGCTTTTTGCTTCATTCTCTTGTGTTTTTCCATTGAAGACAAATTAAATGAAGATAATAACACCAAAGAATTTGTGATTGCAATCATTTTCAGGAAGAAACTGAGTATTACCTGACAGAATTGCAGGGGTGTCAATACTTTTGGCCATAACATCCCTGCATGGGGAACGCTATACATAAGTTCGGCATAATATCCCTGTATGGGGCACGCTATACATAAGAATGACATAACATCACTGTATGGGGCACACTATACATAAGTACGACATATCATCCCTGTATGGGGCACACTATAAATAAGAATGACATAACATCACTGTATGGGGACACTATACATACGAATGACATATCATCCCTGTATGGGGCACACTATACATAAGAATGACATAACATCACTGTATGGGGCACACTATACATACGTACGACATAACATCCCTGTATGGGGCACACTATAAATAAGAATGACATAACATCCCTGTATGGGGCACACTATACATAAGTACGACATAACATCCCTGTATGGGGCACGCTATACATAAGAATGACATATCATCCCTGTATGGGGCACGCTATACATAAGTACGACATAACATCCCTGTATGGGGAACACTATACATAAGAATGACATAACATCACTGTATGTGGCACACTATACATAAGAATGACATAACATCAC
Organism: Allobates femoralis; assembly: GCA_033576535.1. Taxonomy (NCBI): domain Eukaryota; kingdom Metazoa; phylum Chordata; class Amphibia; order Anura; family Aromobatidae; genus Allobates; species Allobates femoralis. Next base: position 140,863,015 of record JARQOC010000011.1, read on the forward strand.
TGTATGGGGCACACTATACATAAGAATGACATAACATCACTGTATGGGGAACACTATACATAAGAATGACATAACATCACTGTATGGGGCACACTATACCTAAGAATGACATAACATCCCTGTATGGGGAACACTATACATAAGAATGACATAACATCCCTGTATGGGGAACACTATACATAAGAATGACATAACATCACTGTATGGGGCACACGCTACATAAGAATGACATAACATCACTGTATGGGGCACACTATACATAAGTACGACATATCATCACTGTATGGGGAACACTATACATAAGAATGACATATCATCCCTGTATGGGGCACACTATACATAAGAATGACATAACATCCCTGTATGGGGAACACTATACATAAGAATGACATATCATCCCTGTATGGGGCACACTATACATAAGAATGACATAACATCACTGTATGGGGAACACTATACATAAGAATGACATAACATCCCTGTATGGGGAACACTATACATAAGAATGACATAACATCCCTGTATGGGGCACACTATACATAAGAATGACATAACATCACTGTATGGGGCACACTATACATAAGAATGACATAACATTCCTGTATGGGGAACACTATACATAAGAATGACATAACATCCCTGTATGGGGAACACTATACATAAGAATGACATAACATCACTGTATGGGGCACACTATACATAAGAATGACATAACATCCCTGTATGGGGCACACTATACATAAGAATGACATAACATCCCTGTATGGGGAACACTATACATAAGAATGACATATCATCCCTTTATGGGGCACACTATACATAAGTTACGACATAACATCCCTGTATGGGGAACACTATACATAAGAATGACATAACATCACTGTATGGGGCACACTATACATAAGAATGACATAAACAATCCCTGTATGGGGCACACTATACATAAGAATGACATAACATCCCTGTATGGGGAACACTATACATAAGAAATGACATAACAATCACTGTATGGGGCACACTATACATAAGAATGACATAACATCACTGTATGGGGCACACTATACATAAGAATGACATAACATCCCTGTATGGGGAACACTATACATAAGAATGACATAATCATCCCTGTATGGGGCACACTATACATAAGAATGACATATCATCCCTGTATGGGGCACACTATACATAAAGAATGAGCATAACATCCCCTGTATGGGGCACACTATACATAAGAATGACATAACATCCCTGTATGGGGAACACTATACATAAGAATGACATATCATCCCTGTATGGGGCACACTATACATAAGAATGACATAACATCCCTGTATGGGGCACACTATACATAAGAATGACATAACATCCCTGTATGGGGAACACTATACATAAGAATGACATATCATCCCTTTATGGGGAACACTATACATAAGAATGACATAACATCACTGTATGGGGAACACTATACATAAGAATGACATAACATCCCTGTATGGGGAACACTATACATAAGAATGACATAACATCACTGTATGGGGAACACTATACATAAGAATGACATAACATCCCTGTATGGGGAACACTATACATAAGAATGACATAACATCCCTGTATGGGGAACACTATACATAAGAATGACATAACATCACTGTATGGGGCACACTATACATAAGAATGACATAACATCCCTGTATGGGGAACACTATACATAAGAATGACATAACATCCCTGTATGGGGAACACTATACATAAGAATGACATAACATCACTGTATGGGGCACACTATACATAAGAATGACATAACATCCCTGTATGGGGCACACTATACATAAGAATGACATAACATCCCTGTATGGGGAACACTATACATAAGAATGACATATCATTCCTGTATGGGGCACACTATACATAAGAATGACATAACATCACTGTATGGGGAACACTATACATAAGAATGACATAACATCACTGTATGGGGCACACTATACATAAGTACAGCTTATATAAGTGACTTCCTGGGAGTTTCGCATTACACCATCGTACCTTGTAGTCTCGGAGTTTGTGCACACTCTCTGCTGCTCTTGTGTCTGTAGCCTCCTGATCTGTGTAGATCTCCGACCTTCTTGTTCTTTCCGATTTCTTCTTTAACGAAGACTTTAACCGATTGTACAAACGCGAATCAAAAGCGAAAGTGTCAGTACATGACAGAGGCTAGGTCAGGCGGCGGCGGAGAGACCAATCCCGGAGCCGGACTTCCGCCCACGTGCTGAGGAACGCCCCTTTTCAGCATTGCGACACTGCCGTGGTGCGGAAGCTTGCTCTGTCGCACGGTCATGTTGTTGCTCCGTTCCGTGGTCGCACAGTCATGTTTTTGCTCCGTCGCATGGTCATGTTGCTCGGTCGCACGGTCATGTTGTTGCTCCATCCCGTGGTTGCACAGTCATGTTGTTGCTCCATCCCGTGGTTGCACAGTCATGTTGTTGCTCCGTCGCGTGCTCGCACGGTCATGTTGTTGCTCGGTCGCACGGTCATGTTGTTGCTCGGTCGCACGGTCATGTTGTTGCTCGGTCCCATGGTCGCACGGTCATGGGACATACTAAAATGAATGAAGAAAAGGAATAAAGAAAAAGAATGAAGATAATAACTTATTACAGAAAGATTATGCAGATGTATAAAAGGTTTCTTGGGTATCTTAGACATGGAATGAACACATATCCCATATAACCAGGTGTTTGTTATGCAGAGGTGTATCTAGGTTTTCTAGTTCCCGGGGCAAGACTTCAGTTTGGTGCCCCCCTTCCCCCAACCCCCCCCCCCCCCCCCATGCAGCCCGAATAGCCTTCATGTGACCAATCTTTCATTTGCGATTTGCACACTAAGGGTAGGGACACACTTCAGTTCTTGATCAGTTTTCCTGATCCGTGTTCATCAGTTTGTGTGCCAAAACCAGGAGAGTCTCCAAAACCCACCACAGGTGTCAATCTTTCAATTATAGTTTTTCTCTGCAAGGTTCACTCCTGGTTTTGGCACACAAACTGATCAGGAACTGAAGTGTGTCCCTACGCTTACAGTCACATGCCAATGCGCTGCTGTACCTAATTCTCTCAAGGTACCGTCACACGGGGAGATATCGCCGGCGATGTTGCCGAGATCTGCCTGTTCAGGCGATGTTGAAGCGACATCGCTTGTGCGTTGCCGCGTGTAACAGGGCGACTGAACGGCGATAAATCTCTGTTTCGGAGTTCAGAGATTTCCCAACAGTGTCGGGAAATCAGGCGATGGAGCCTGAGCGATCAGTGTGCCTACTGCCGTGTGACGCGGCGATATCAATGGCACAGGCGATGTCTGAGTTCAGCCAATTCATTCTGTAGGCGTGGCAGGCACTTCGTTATCCGCGCCCCATATGCGGCACACCCAATGCGTTCCGATTGGCCGGCGGCAACATCATGTATTATTGGTGGAAGCTCCTGCGTTACGATTGTTTGTGTTCCCAGGGCGCCATTTTTGAGGAGCTGTCCCTTCAGCACTGCACATAGGCGCCGTCTGCACGATCATTTTTTGTTATTTTCAAATCACGGTCCCACACAAGTGCGCCAAGCTAAACAAAGTCTATTATGTTATGGGCCGAATCTAGTGTGCACATTCTCTGATTCATCCCAACAATATTTGTGTCCGCAGTGCACAACGTGGCGTTGCGCCACGCCCGCGGGTTATTGTCCTGCAGGTGCCGCAGAAGTGTTCATTGTCGTGTCACGCCGCGTACGGCGCCTTTAAATTTTGAGACAGCACGCTGGTGGCCGTACTGACGTCATGAACTTTGTTTCAGTTTCATTCCGCCTGCAAGGTGCTAGCCCTCCCATGCACAGTGCAGCACCATCATGGCCGCCACACACCACGCTGCCACGTGGGGGATGGCGGAGCTGATGATCTTAATAGATTACTGTGATCGCTACGATTATTGGGGACACCATCCCCACCGCCACCCCAGGCTGCGCAACCGCAGCACTGTGCGGAAGATACAGCGATCCCTGTTCCGCCAGCTGGGGGTTGAGAGGGAGGTGAAAGCCATCCAGCATAAGATCGCTGATCTTAAATTCAAGTGCCCAGGCCGCATAGTGGACATCCGTGCACAGATTGCCAGGCTGCGTGGTGAGTAATTGTTGGCCACAAACACCTGCACACGTACATGGGCCAAACTACACAACAATGTCCACAAACATATCAGAAGGAGAGTGTGTACCCCGGCCTCTCCCCAACAATGTTGTGGCATATATTCTGCATCATTTTGAGACTGGGCCTACACTTCGCCCTGATTGACCAACCTCCAAAATGTTTAACAATCAAAATAACAACATTTAGTCAACTACATGCCAATCTTCACTCTGCCTCTTCCTATCGATTCTATGCAGGTCACAGCCATAATGCCAAGGGGAGGGACTGTGGATTATAGGTAACATCTAGTCCAGGTGACTGTACACTCCCTCCCCTTGCCATGCTGCCTGAAACCTGCCTCTAAAATCTGCTAATCGGAATAATGACCATTGCCTTTCATTTTGCAAAGGCAAAATCACAAAGGACTGATAAAAGACCTTACATTTGTCAACTGTATCTTGACCCAGCATGTGTCTGTGAGAACAATGTGCATTGTCTGGTCGGTGACACCCAAACTGGAATATGGCTAACCCAGTTCTGTGCATCCCAAATGGGCAGGCCGGACTCCGGTGTAACCTCACCATGTTTGGTCCGAAAATGCCTTCACATTGTCTAGTTTATTTTGTTAAATATTGACCATCTTAAACACACACATGACACACTGCACCACAAATGTTGCACCCTACACAGGGGCCAATGTAGACCCAGCATGATGTTTTCCAGTTTCTAAAAAGAGTCCATGAACAAGATGTCTAGATAGACATGGGGCAAACACCAGTGGCTTCAGCCCCTGCCGAAAAAACAGCATACATACACCGACCATTTTGTTGTTGTGTTTGCCCACAAGGCAACATATCTTGCCAGTGTAGTGGAACTCCTGTGATTAAACATACTGTCTCCTAACCACAGTACATGCCTAACACATGAGTATATGCATCCAACATGACTTTGTACTATATTTGGTCATGGTGGAACTCCAAGAGGCACACTCTCAAAATGTTAGACACCAATGTGTTTGACCTTTGCCTTAAAAGCTTTGTGATTGTGCTTCCAAATACATATGCAGAGGATTCCTCGTCAGAAGAGGGCAATCATGGCCCACCCGCAGGTGTGCCAGCTACCCCACCGCACCAGGAGGCTGCAGGGCCACCATCACCCCCTAGGATTCCTGGCCATGCCTTGGAGGAGATGGCATCAGATGCACGGCCGGAGGAGAGAGAGAGCCTTTCTGCTGATTCATGGACGCAGGACTCTCCAGTCAACTCGTCCCAGCCATGGATGGAGGAGGATGACTACCTCCCCTCCCCACCATGGCCACAGGAGGCCGAGGACATTGACCAACCGGGTGGGCTGGATGATGGGCCCCCTTCTAGCCCCGGGCCACTTTTGCCACCCAGCCACGTCATGTGGCCTCAGAGCCCCAGGCCGGTGGTTACCCCACCTCCCACAATTTCCAGCTCTGTGGCCAGCACAGGGGTGGGCATGTCCCCAGAGCCTGATGAGGACAAGGTGGCCTCCACAACAGGGCCTGGCGAGGAGGATATGCCGGAGGCTGTTGTTCACCCACACATGGATGACTATGGTGGTAAGTGTGATTTTGGGGGGTGTACGCCCTGCACACTGGATTGAGTGTTGTGTTTCTCTTTCATCATGATTGAGTTGTAGTGTTGATTTTGTTTTTTGATCCTGTTTGTGCAGATGGCGAACGTGCAGGTGCTGCCGGGTGTAGTCTCAGTGCCTCCCCATCATCCCCTGATAGTTCTGAGGATGGCGAGCAGGAGGGTAAGGAGCTGAGTTGATTTGGAATGTACAAAACCTCCACAGGGACTGTTTGGGTCTAAATTTATTTTTTTAAACAATACAGGTGTCCCTACTCTGGCGGACGTCATACGGGCACACTCCGAGTTTGCAAGGCTACTTATCTCAGCACTCCAACGCCATCTCCAGGAGTTGGGCCGGTTAGGGGAGATGCTGGCTGCCCTCCAGCGAGGACATGGTGGTCTCCCATGATCCGGAGGAAACTATAGACTTAAATGGTCCATGCGGACCGGAAGGACTGTTGTCCATGTTGGACCCTCTAAATAGGTTTTAGCCATGTTGGCATTGTTTTTTTCTTTTGTTTGCCCCCGTTGGGCTCTTTTCTTATAGTGTCCCACATTGGGACCATCGCAAGTGTGTAGGGGCTATTCAGACACTCAAACAGCAAGGTGCTGGTTGTGTGCACGTTGTGTTACAATTTGCATTTAATGTGCAATTTAAGCAAACATCTATAATTCTTTGACTATATGTTCCCACACATATATTGATGAGTTTGGTGAGGTTAATTGTACACTTCAAGTACATCAAGGTCAACCCATATGCCTAACATCTTGAACCGGAGGAAGGGAACCCAAACGCATGTTCCAACACTAGCTAGACATTGTGTCTATGCATTAGGTCAACAAACAACACCCTTAATTCCTTGAGTTTACAATTGTTAACGTTGGCAAATTGCCGAACCAAAGCACCAACAATGGGTGTTTACTCTGTCTAGATATCACCGCTGCTGTCCACAACCACCCCAAAAACTCCTTACTAGGTGTGGCACAAATACACTGATGTTAAGGCCACCTTGGATTTAATTTGGTGAGACCTCCAAATATTGTAGGGTCTTGCTCACCAAACTAACAAAGGGTTGATAATGCGGTAAATAGTGTCTTAGCCTTAGGACACAGGTTAGGATGGTGTACCTTAGGAACTGCTCACCTGATAGGGTTGTGTAGCACATCAAAAGCGTTTTCGCTCTGAACAATAGAGCTGCTGCCAGGACCGTAGATCCACAGGTCACTGTGGTCACGATAACCTCCCAATCGGACAAAGTACCTCGTGGTCCAAGCTGCTTTGTTCGTATGATATATAAACCAGATACAGCGGTATGTCTGGGTATAGTATTAGCTGGTAATTTAGCAACGCGTTTCAGAGTCATATTTGCAAAATCCCGGAGTAAGGAGTTCTGGATCTGACTCTGAAACGCGGTGGAAAATAAACAGCTACTACTATACCCAGACTTACGGCTGTATCTGTTTTACACATCATACGAACACAGCAGCTCGGACCACGAGGTACTTTGTCTGATTGGCAGATTCTTCTTAAAACCACATTTACATATTATGGCCCTCCACATATGATGTTAGTATGACCTACCTAATCAGGCATATCTGTGGAAGGGCCAACAATCATGCATTCCAAAATAAAAACAATGCAACAATAATGGCCAACATGTGCAACGATTGTGTAAGAAATATTTAATTTGGGCAAACCAAAAGATGTAGACATCCGTCCAAGAGTTTGGCAAAAAAAAATTACCATAGCCAATAAAAAAGATCATGGGTTGAACATACAAGAATAAGCCTGCATGGAAGAAAGGGCCTTACACATATGTATGTGGAAAAGAATTCTAAAAAATTAGAGTGGTTGATATTGTGGGGCCTCCTGGTTCAAAGCACCAACATGACCCAACGGTGGCTGGTTAATCATTTGGTGGTATCCATATTGCACAGACCTCTGCTGTGTTAAATTTGTTGTGGCTCTGAAATCTGGAGCTGCTCCCGCAGCATACATTTGGCCCCTGGTAAAATGGCCAACTGGTGTTTGGTCTGATGGCTCTGCTAAAATTGTACGGCGTGTAATCGTGCCATCATTGCCCGCGTCCAGTGCCAGAAGGATAACCCTCTCCACATTCCAGCGTGTATCATAGTCCATAGTGACCAAGCGCTCACTGACCACCTGGGCGAATCCAGTGCTGGGTTTACTTTCCTGGTTGAATAGGACTTTTTTGGCCCATGTGCCAAGTTCAGTGGTGAGTGTGACAGGTTGTCTCCGACACACTGCAAACCTGGAAGCAGGACGCCGTACTGTGACAACAGGCTGGGTACCCACCTCCCCCTGTGATGTTGATGGAGGGCTCTGGCTGCCTGATGTGTTTGGGTCTTGTGAAGACACAGTAGGGTCAGGTTGCTGAAAGACACACCAAAAAAAAGAGAAAACAGTTATTACTTTTTGCAGGTACAAATGTCAACATTGTCTCTGCAGGCGCTAGGTCAGTCAAACAGGGCAAACATGAGGGTAAATGCCTATTTAACATGTCCCAACTCCTCCCTACTGCTGGTTATGTCAAATGAACAGATGTAAAGATAAAGGTACATGGCTATAACACTGTGCTCCATCGAAGCTTACAGTACGTTTGTGGTGCAGCCATCCGGACATTAAAATCGTCCTGACAGAGAATAACTTTTTTGTCTATAAAAAGTATGTGCATTTTTCACAACGTTTAGCGCAATAACGAAATTAGGGCCCAACATTCCAATATGAAATAAAAGAAGGAGGGGGAACAAGAGGCGCAATAGTGCCCTATCACTATGGCACTAGGAGTAAGGTGGTGAAAAAGGGATCCACTCACCTGGAACAGTTGTGTAACCCACAACCGGCTTGAAGGCGTATTTAGTGATTTATTTCTGGATGGCTGCTGCAGGACTTCCACCGTCCACTCATATGTGGAGATATGCCGAATCGTGGGGAAGAAAATGGTGTGTCATGGTCCGCGCTGCCAAATAACATCCACTCCGAAAATAATGCACTTGAAGATGGAACTTCAAAGTAACCTTTTTATTGCTTCCTACGCGTTTCGGTGCCCTCCTGGCACCTTCCTTGAGGAGGAAGCAATAAAAAGGTTACTTTGAAGTTCCATCTTCAAGTGCATTATTTTCGGAGTGGATGTTATTTGGCAGCGCGGACCATGACACACCATTTTCTTCCCCACGATTCAACATTCCAATATGATCATTTTACCAACTACACACACACACCCACCTCAGAAGGCAAGAACGTGGCCATTGGAGTGGAAGATGCTTCTTGGAACAAGGTCCTGCTGTTCAGTGTCTGCCGAGGAAGCTGCTGGTCAAGTGTGAACTTGAGTAGGTCGTAATACCACAATTGTGGAACATACAGCTCATCGGTTCCACACCCCGACCGTGAGTCAAGCACTTTCTGGTGTTCTTTGCTAAATACGGTCCGTAGGGACTTTATTTTAAGCTTGACAAAAGTCTCGTCACAGGTCTCCCCGGGGTGGTATTCGAGATACAAGTCAGCCAGTTTGGCATAGGCCGCTGACTTAACTGCCTTATTTTTTATACGAAGGGAGCCTGGTGCGCCACAAACATTCATGGTCTTCATATAGCGCTATGAATGCCCGCAGGAACTCGTGATTGTCAGTCATCTGTAAGTTAAAATATTTAAAATTGTTATTGAAAACAGACATGTCTGTTTGCAGATCAACATAGGCAACATAGCATGTCAAAGGGCATTATTTCACCTTGACAGATGTTCGCATTTGCTGGGAATGTTTGTACATTGCAAGATTTCAGGTAATATTGACTAATTAAATTTTTAAAAAACAAAATGTTGCAAGTGACTGTTTTTTAAATTAGAATTATTGTACACACCATGACGTTACAGTGCAACATAAAATAACATATGAAGATCAATCCTGGAATGCTTTTGGAATGAAGGCAACAGTCACCGACACGTGTGTGTATGTAACGTTTGTCTGAACGTGCAGACAAAATTGGGCAACAGGGCTGCATGTTGTATGTGGCCAAAAACAGTGTCTGACAACTGGCGACACAGCAGATCAACACATCATGGAATAAATTGATTACATCATCACTGTGCACATCGACGCTGTGCGGACAGCAGCAGTGACCATCATCGGCCAAAAAAAGTGTGGACACTGGTGCTGGAGGCTGCAGCGGATTACGCCACAGAATACATGACATTACACAATTACATTTAGCCAAATATAGCGCTAAGTCAAAAGCCGTATGGAGGCTAGGCTTCCTGGGGAGCCTTATGTGTGTTGCTGTGAATTCAATTTGCACGGTCTCGTGCTGAGCGCTCCAAAACAAAGCTGAGGACTCTGCTGACTGGAAAGTCCTTTTATTGAAAATCCTCCATCTGCCACGACATGTTTCGACGGTGTAGTACCGTCTTTCTCAAGTGGAATGATTCCACTTGAGAAAGACGGTACTACACCGTCGAAACATGTCGTGGCGGATGGAGGATTTTCAATAAAAGGACTTTCCAGTCAGCAGAGTCCTCAGCTTTGTTTTGGAGCGCTCAGCACGAGACCGTGCAAATTGAATTCACATATCCTATCTTATTGAAGAGCACGGCTGGAGCAGCTCGCAGAGACCTGAGGACCTGCAGACTTAGAACTTGAACCAGGAGAAAGGAGACCCTGACCACTTTCTAAATCTACACCATTGTTGTGCGGGGATTGCACAACAGGAATAGGTTAGTGATTACTTAATTGAATCTTCCCACTTGGTAATAATGGTAATGCACTAGTGCGCCCCCTATATTTCTTTTGTCTTTCTTATGTGTGTTGCTGGCTCTGACATGTGCTGTTAGCTCATCTGAAGCCATACAAAATATAGGCTGACATATCAGATCATGCAAATGTATAGGGCTCCTATATCACATCATGTTTACATCAGTAAAGGGCTCCCATTATTGGAGCCCGATGGGGACAGTGTATTATATGTGAGAACTATGGCCAATAAGAAATGTGCTTCCAAGATCAATACAGGCCACATAGGGGTCAACGAGCCACAGTAAGCCTTGTAAAGCACATTTAACAATCATCACAGAAATTACATCAAAGTACTTTGGACCAAAGACCGAGAAATGTATGTGATGTAGTTTAAGACGCATAGGCTAGACTTACATAGCGTGAGGAAACGCACTGGAGACGCCACCCGCTTATGTGTTCAGAAAACGCCGATGCCTGTCCGCCATGCTCTGAGGACGCTGAAGTAATTGGCCCTGCAATCTCATTCATCGATCGATTTCGCGCCAAAGCATTTCCACGCCCATTGGCTCACGCCGGAGCGGTTTCATTGGATGTGGAACTCCGGAAGGACACTCCCCTGGCATCGCGAATTGGCGTCCCGGACACATGGTGTGCCTTTTGAACCCTATAACTTTATGTGACAAACGCTGCCGCGCTGAAAGGTAAATATAAGGTATTACAAGCCGCAAAAGCCAAGCGTAATCACATTTGAGCTTCAGAGGGTTTCATTGCATTTGTTGTTAAGCACATTTTTTGACAGTCAATTTTGTTTGTGAAACAACGGGAGGACGGCACTAAATCACAGGGCTTCATTCCGGGAGCTAACTTCTGCTACTGTGGCCTGCTGGTGTAAATAGTGGCGCCTTTGCATAGGTAATTTTGCTAAATTTTTTACATTTCCAAAAAAAAAAGGTATGGTGGTGGTTAATGTTGTTTTGTATTTTCAAATTTGACTTTAAAACAGTTGCATCTACAATGGACCCCGAGCCACAGAGACTACTGGCTTTGGCCTTAGTGGAGGAGGATTTGATGCTGGAAGAACAATGGGAGGCCAGGCAGAATAGAACACCACGACGGATGTGGGTGCGGCCGTGGCTGCTGAACCGGGCCAATAATTCCCACATTACGCTGATCCGGCAGCTCGAGGACCGGAGTCCTCATGACTTCAGGAATTATTTGCGCATGACAGAGGACGCCTTTAAAATGCTGCTTGAAGGTGTCCGTCCTTACATTGCCCGGGAGGACACTGTCATGCGCTTGGCTGTACCGCCTGAGGAGCGGTTGGCTGTCACGCTGCGTTTCCTGGCAACTGGCCGTTCGATGACTGACCTGCAGTATACCGTAGCAGTCTCACGGCCCCTGTTGAGTCGCCTAATCCCCAACACATGTGAGGCCATTGTGAGGAGCCTACTGCCATCCTATATGCAGTTTCCCTCAACACCCGCAGAATGGGTTGAGGTTGCCAATGGGTTCCAAACTCGATGGCAATTCCCCAACTGTGGTGGGGCATTGGATGGGAAGCATATAAGGATCACACAACCCCCCAACAGCGGGTCCTTCTATTTCAACTACAAGGGATATTTCAGTGTGGTCCTTATGGCCCTCGTCAATGCCAACTATGAATTTCTGTACGAAATTAACTGTATGTTGGGATGAACGGTCGTGTGTCTATTGGGGGTGTGTTTGCTCAGACATCCTTTCGGTCGGATAAACATGCCCTCAAATGATGTCACCACTGAACATCTTAACTTTGCGTTTGTGGGGGATGAAGCCTTTCCACTTCAGGCACACCTACTACGGCCATATCCCCAGAGGACTCTGACCCCTGAGCAACGCATTTTCAATTACCGCCTGTCCCGGGCCCGTCGTGTGGTTGAAAATGCGTTCGGTATCCTGGCCAATAGATTCCGCTTGTTTCATACACCTTTAAATATGAAACTGGTATCTATAGATATAGTAGTGATGGCGTGTTGTGTGCTGCATAATTTTCTGCGTCGTAGGGATGCTGCATCATACACGCCAGGAAGTTATGTGGATTCAGTGGACCCCACTACCGGAGAAATTCGACCGGGTGACTGGCGTGCCCACGACCCTGGCCTAGCGCCACTACAAGGGTTAAGCCAGGGCCGTGTCCAGCAGGATGCCAGGGCCAGCAGAGACAGCTACTGCTCCTATTTCAACGGCTCAGGTGCTGTGGAATGGCAGCAGAACATGGAGTAGTATGTGGACATACTCCACCCTGGAATTGTACTTGACTCACAATATTCCTCGCTTTATGTTAACACAGCTACCTTTTTATTGACAATTTCTTTTTGTCGACAGATGTTCGACCAGCATGTGCTCTTTTGTGTTTAACATGTAGTTCTGTAGACATGCTTCTTCATTTGAAAGATCATGTGACAATTTCTAACATGTGGAATGGACATTGCTTTTGGCTCCCAAATAACGTTAAAAAAAAAAAAACCATGACACACATTGGTGTCGCAATATGGCACATTAAATTCAGCTGTACACAAACAACTCTGTCATTGCTTTGCTTCACCATGGGTTCCATCTAAGCTTGCATTTAAACTACGCAAAAAGGTAGTCCAGAGACAAAGGGAATAGCACCGTACCTGTAGCATTGCCTGCAAATGTCATGTACAACGGATTAAGCATTTGGTGACCAGTGTATGCTGTATGTGCGGCTTCGTGACCAAATGTCTTAATTCAGTCACAATTGCATAGTGCCACACACAAGCGTTCCGGGGGGAAATTTGTGCAACGACGCCATTGTGTGGGTGAAGACAACACACAGACAACAATCTCCACGGCTGACAAATGAAAACGCTGGTGTGACGACCAATCGGAGTGGTAGGGGCGCAGTCTAATACAGTGTGGCACGCCTTGTTAGGCAAAATTCGGACAAAATTGCCGGTGAGGTGGTGCTGTGTAACACGGCGATCTGAAAAGCAGACATCGCTTCAAGGTTGTTTCAGGCGATTCCGGAATCACCTGATCGCCCTGTGTTGCCGGCGATATTGCTACGTCTGACGTCTCACGAGCGATGCTGAAGCGATGTGCGCGTTCATGAGATCTCGGCAACATCGCCGGCGATATCTCCCCGTGTGACGGTACCTTCAGGGTTCAGTGAAATACAAATTATATTACACGCTGTTAGAATTGGGCTACAGGGCTTAATGTAATAATTAAAGGGCTCGTCCAGGTTTGAGATGAGTCTGTAGTCCCTCAGGGTGACTGCAGGCCTCTGAATTCTCACAGCGCGTGCTGCACACTGTCAGGATTCTCTCGTGCTGATGGTAAGATTGGACGGTTGTGTGAGTACAAGTATGTGATTTATATACTTCTGGCCACATTCTGACTAGACGTGTCTGGCCTCACTCAATTGATTTTCATTGATAGAGGCCAGGCATGTCTACTCAGCTCGTGACTGCATGTATGTAAGTTGTATATTTACAGTTTCTAAATTGCATACTTACAGTTTCATGACCTACCATGCTCACTGCCAGCACCAGAGAATCC
>JARQOC010000011.1:140886228-140920642 GCA_033576535.1 Allobates femoralis
ATATGTGCATCTTCAAGGACTCTATGTCCTGTAAGATCATTTTTACAGAGGGCTATAGCTGAAGTACATCCTTGAGAGTAGGCTCCTGACGCCCATTATTCAGCTCTCTCCTCCACGCCATGAGCCCCCTCAGTAATGGCAGCAGCAGCTATTGCAGCAGTTACACCCAGCACCCTCTCTCCATCCTGTGGCTCCTCCATCCCTCCAGCACCAGTTACCATATGCATAGAAGAGGGCCCTCCATCCACCAAGGCTGCCTGCTCTGCTGAAGCGGAGTGTGCATATTGGGACAGCCACTCCGCCACCTCCGCTCGCTTTTCCCGCTACTGCGTCTCTACAGCCGCATGGAGTCCTCAGCGCCATTTTGTGAGACCTGCTGTCCCGGAACCGCCGCCTGCCGTCCCTCCTTGTCATGTCTGGCACCGCCACACAACACTCCTCCTCACTCTGGGGAACCACCAGGACCAGTCCGCAGGCACAGACGTCGGATAACCCTCGGGCAAGAAGGGTTGTTAGCACGGGGTCAGAGGAGCTCTCCCGCCACGCGTCTGCTCACATACCCAGCCAGGTCACGCCTGCCTTCAGGTTTCTCTTAAAGGTTCCCATGGTAGGGGAGTGTGATGTGTTGGGGGAGAGAGTTGCTGAGTACGGTGGATGCACAGGAGAAATCTTTTATGCAGTTGCGGGAGGAGAAGATGCAGGGGGAGAAGAGAAGGAGCTCTTGGTCGGAGCATAGGTTGCGTGCTGTTAGGTAACGGGTGACCAAGTAGGAGATGTATGGAGGGGACAGGTTGTGGATAGATTTGTATGTCATGGTTAGGGTTTTGAACAGGAATCTCTGGGAAGTTGGAAGCCAGTGAAGGGATTGACAGAGGTGGGAGAAAGGGGAGTAGCGGGGAGACAGGTAGATGAGGCGAGCAGCGGAATTGAGGATAGTTTGGAGAGGTGCGAGGGAGGTAGCGGGAAGGCCGGTGAGCAGGAGGTTGAAGTAGTCGAAGCGGGACAAGTGTTTTGGCAGTGTCAAGGTCAAGAAAGGAGTGGATTCAGGAAATGTTTTTGAGCTGGAGTCGGCAGGCAGTGGCGAGGGCTTGAAGGAGAGGGAGGAGTCAAGGATAACCCCGAGGCACTTGGCATGGTGGACGTGCGAATGTTAACAGTCTTTGACCGTGTTGGTAGGTTAGGTGGGTGGGGGGCGGGTGGGAGAGAGCAACTTGGGTGGGATTAAGACGATGAACTCGGTTTTGTCCATGTTCAAGTTTAGGAAGCGAGCAGAGAAGGATGAAATGGCGGACAGGCATTGTGGAATTTTGGATAGTAGGAAGGTGATGTCAGGGCTGGACAGATAGAGCTGGGTGTCGTCAGCGTATAGGTGGTATTGAAGGCCGTGGGACTTAATGAGTTGGCCTAGGCCGAGGGTGTGAATGGAGAATAGTGGTCCCAACATCTAGCCTTGGGGAACACCAACAGATAGGGGGTAGGGTGAGGTGGTGGTGTGGGAGTGGGTTAAGCTATAGGTCCGGTTCATTAGGTATTTAAAGGCAGTGCTGGGAGATTATATATCTCTATATATCTATCTATCTATATATATATATATATATTACTTTGAGGCCACTCATGAGCCTCTATATCTATATACACAGCCCGCAGCTTCTAGATAATATTTTTTAGTCATGGTAGGTGTTAAAGGGGCTCACTGACACTTACCCCGAGGGCCCACAAAACACTGAAGCCGGCCCTGTGCGACAACCCCTTCTTAATCGCCACGTGTTCCCTCTAATAAGTATAAATTCACCTCCTGTAAACAGGATGAGTATATCCATCGATATGTATTTTCTATGACTGCAGAGCAGTGTATGATAAGAGAACAGAAGGAAAGTCATTATGTGTCTCACTGGTAACGCCCCCTTTTATTTAACCCCATTCAGGTATGGCCAAATTCTAAAAAGTGAGGAGAGCAACGGCACTCAGGAGATCTTTTTTACATACCGGCTTTATTGTGCTTTTTCAGGTTACATCTTAGGTGCAGGGCAGGGGGGTGCAGGGGGAGCAACGGTCCGTTTCACGGACTTCCACTTCAACATGGCCAAATTCTACTTTTTCCTTTATCTTTTTTCTAGAGTGTAGACGTCTGTAGACGTATAAACTTAATATTTTTTACAGAACTAGTTGTACTTTTGTATGACTCCATTAATTATACCATATAAACCGTTTATACCATTCATAAACTGCATTTTGTATTTACGTGTGTTACATTTGTCTACTATTTAAATTTGTTTGGTGATGTAAAACATTTAAGGCCCCCTTCACACCACATTTTTTGCTGTCTCAGGTGATACTTTTTTTTTTTGAAGGATGACTCGGACAGCAACGGATTCAAACCGATATGTGAGGGGAAGAGGAAAGCCGCTCACCTCAAACTAATTCACCCATGGATTCCCAGGCTCCTGAACGGTGGCTGCCCTCCACCATGGAAAAATCAATGAAAGGGGAGGTCCAGGGCCATAGAAATGGGGTAACTTTATTCAAAAGTTAAAAACATAAGTGCATCCTAGCCGGACGCGTTTCAGACATTAGTCCTTACTCATCGGCATAAAATAGACAATACAAATCTCCTTTTATAAAGCATGGTTTTTATATGTACTCACCGTAAAATCCTTTTCTCTTAGCCTCTAATTGGGGGACACAGGGTTGTATGCTGCTGTCCACTAGGAGGCGACACCAAGTATCTGAAAATAAGTGGCTCCCCCTCTGCAGTATACACCCAGAGACAATCCTCAGATACTCAGTTTTGTGCTAAAGCAGTAGGAGCAGGTATGAACAACATAGCCTATAATAATCAGGCAACCATACCAGATAACCAAATGGAACAAACAGAAGTCAACAAGGCCTGGTGGGCCAAAAGGGCGGGTGCTGTGTCCCCCAATTAGAGGCTAAGAGAAAAGGATTTTACGGCGAGTACACAAAAATCTCCTTTTCTCCTTGGCCTCATTGGGGGACACAGGACCATGGGACGTCCTAAAGCAGTCCCTGGGTGGGAAGCTAGAACATCACTACACTGGCTGCACATGACATGCGAGTCACTGCAGCCTGCGCCTACCAAGACTGGCGTTTATGCACGTTGTAATGCTTCACAAATGTGTGAAGGTTAGACCAGGTGGCTGCTTTGCATACTTGTGGAGCAGTTGCCTGGTGCCCAATAGCCCAGGAAAGTACAACCGCTCTGGTGGAGTGTGCCTTAATACCTGAGGAAAACAGAATTATTCTTACCGTTAATTCCTTTTCTTGGGCCCTTCCACGACAGCATAGGAGGTTGCCTCTCCACGCCCTAATTGGGACAGGAAGCACAAGAGAGGTTAAAAGGCCCCTCCCACCTCCCACAAGCCAGTGTCTTACAAAGAACCATAGCAGGAGGAATAGGAACACATTCCAGGAAAAACAAGGAATATAGGGAGGGTAATAAGTGCTGTCGTGGAAGGGCCCAAGAAAAGGAATTAACGGTAAGAATAATTCTGTTTTCTCCAGGCCCCTTCCACGACAGCATAGGAGGAATACCAACGAATTGATACCTAGGGGGGGAATCACAGCCTGCAGGACATCCTGCAAAAAGCCAAATCCCCGGGGGATCCCAGATCCAGACGATAAGGAGTCGGGAAGGTACGCAGGGAGGACCACGCAGCCGCCTCGCAGAGCTGCTACGGCAAAGCCCCTGCTCAACGTGCCCCGAAGACTGCGGAAGCACAGGCGGAAGGGCAGGAAAACCCGGAAGGTGACAGAACCTGCCAGGCGAGGCCAGAACAGGAAGGGCCCGGGTGGGCCAGGGGGCCACGGGAATCAAAGCCCCGGACGAGCTCACCTGACGGCCAAAGGGCACAAGAAAAAAGGTAGGGAACTATGCGCCAGGGTATCACCACCCCAAGACAACCAAGCCCGGTCCTGCGATCAGGAAGGAATGAACATCAAGACCCCCATGGGGAAGAAGTAAGGGACCAGCTGAGGGACAATGCTGTCAGCACGGACAGAGAACTATGGGTGCTGGAAGGACAAGCCAGAAGCATCCCGACCCGTCGAGCAGACAGGAATGCCACAAGAAAGGAGTCTTGTGAGACAACAAGCGGACAGCACTGGAAGAGTGCGGCCCCGAGGGAGAACGTGACAGGCCAAACAGGACCACAACGAGAGCCCAGGCAGGAGCAAGGACCCCTCGCGGACAAAGTCCGGAAGCAGACACCAAAAAAACG
The DNA here is from genome assembly GCA_033576535.1 of Allobates femoralis. Lineage (NCBI taxonomy): Eukaryota > Metazoa > Chordata > Amphibia > Anura > Aromobatidae > Allobates > Allobates femoralis. The sequence continues at coordinate 140,890,467 of JARQOC010000011.1, forward strand.
GCGAACCCAGGGAAGAGATGCCCAACTGCCCCCAAGAGCGGGCCGCCGAAACCAGCCCACAATGTGGCAGGCGCCAGGACCAACCCACCTGGAGAAAAAACCAGAAAGCGCGAGACATCTGGAAGGACGAGACCCATACCAAGAGAAGAATCGCAGCCCCACCGCAGTGTGCAGAAGGGACCGGCCAACGGACCCCGGCAAGGCAGTCACGAATCGTCCAGACAGGCCCGGAGGCCTCAGTACAGGGGCCCAGAAGCCAAGCTGAGCCACCGAAGATCTGGAGGACAAACGAACCCAGAAACAGTAAGGAGGGGTCAGGGCCCAACACGACCGGACCCTCGAGATTGAAAGATATACTCAGGGCGAAACCAGCCTCTCCTCGGCCACCGAGGAGCCACAAGGATGGTTAGAACATCGCCGTTCCCGAACTTCCTCAGAGGACCTGCCTGAAGGGAAATAGGCGGGAAGTGAACAGGACGAAGGCCAGTGACCCAAGCATGCCACCAGAGAGTAGAACTCACCTGGTCCAAGTTCCACACTCCTGGGCGGAAAAACAGGCGGCGGAGGAAATCCGCCAGAAGGCGCAATGACCTCATCAGGGGAACAGGCGAAGGAAAAAACAGCAACAGCTCAGCCCAGAGGAAGAACTGGGAGGACCCCGAAACAGGGCGCAGGACCCCGGCCCCCCCGATGACGGAGGGGAGTCACTGAGGCGACAACAACTGAAGACCCCAGAACGAGAGATGCCATGCAGACCTCGAGCAGCAAGGAGGGATTCCGCGACCCCCTCAGCCCCCGAGAAAAGGAGGACCAGGACAAATGGCACGACCCCATAATCCCTGAACCCGGCCGGCGGCCAAAGTCAGAGGGATGACCCGGAGACTGAACCAAGGAAACCCCTGGCAACAGGCCGAGAGGGTCAACCACCAGAGGAGGCGAAACCCGGAGTCCGGGACAAAGGAATCCGTCCCATTGAGACAGGATGTGGGCGGGAAGGCTCGAGAGCGGGCCCGAGCCACAAGACAGATGGAATGCCGGACGACGAGGATCCCAGAGCCGGAAGTGGCGACCGAAGGGAGAGAGACAACGGACGACCGCCGTGGCTCCAGGCAGGCAGGCGAGAGCGGAGGGAGCAACTAGAAGGTAGACATTCCGACATAGCAACAACAAACTGCCCCGACCCCACAGGAAGGCCACCACCGCCTTAGAAAGTCAATGCCGCCAAAGGTTCCCCAAGAAAGTGCCCCAGGCTCTCCTACTGAGACTCCTATTGGGAAACCCATAGAGACTCCCATTCCTCTCATGAGGACTCCTATCCAGCCAGAGACCAAGGCTACTGCTGCCTAGCTTCAACAGAAAGGCAAGGGCATGCACAATGGGTGTACAATGTCAACTGACATCGTCAACAGTTCCGAGAAAATTCAGGGAGTCAAGGAGAGCCCGAAGGGAAGGACAGTGAACTGGAAGTTCGAAGAGGAAGAACGTCCGGCGCCAAGGATGAAGGGAACGGGGAAGCAAGCGCCCATCAAATCGGTTGTAGCCATCTGGAGGTGTCGCCCATCAACGGAATCGCTGAGAGAAAAGACACCATCCAGAAACGCGCGTACCTGACATGCAGGTTGAGCGTGTCAGGCAGAGAAGGACCCGGGAGGCCCCAGATGGCACGCTGACCAAGAAGAGGCAGGAGTAGACCTAACACCACTCCAAGGGTAGGAAATGAGGCGTATGCAAGCCGGAAACCCTCACCCTTGCATAAAGAATACCGTGCGCGCCCCGCGAAGGCAGGCCGGGAACCTGGAGACCCGAACTTGAAGAGGAACCGAAAGGACCCCTACCATCCACTGCCAACAAAATCTGCCGCCAAGAGGGGAGAAGGCCGCGAGTCTGCTTCCCCTCCCTCACCAGAACTCATGGAGATTCCCACGGGGTCTCACATAAGGTCTCCCATCCAGCCCTTGACCGAGGCTCCTGCTACTTAGCATTAACAGAGCGTCAATGGCATGCACAATGGGTTTACTATGGCTGCTGACACGAGTCACCCGTAGGCAGGCTGTTGCTGCTGCAAACGGAGAAGGGACAAGGACATGGTCCCCTCTACCCACCTGGGAACTCCATCCGGAATACCCAGTCCCGTGGGGCTGGGAGTACTGAGGCACCGAAGAACAAAAGGTCTGTGACCAGGGGGCTCGTGCACCGCAAGAGCCCCGTGGACAGGCGCCTTCCCCAGGATCTCCACCAGAGCCAGCCTGAACACCAAATCAACTGTTAAGGGGATCGAGCCCAGCAGCAGTTCGGAAGTGGGAACCCCACTCCACACCGACCGCCACACAGCCGGCCTGCAGAAACCGAGAACCCCCCCATAGGGAGCTGCCAGGCCAAGGGAAAGGAAGCAAGGAGAGCTTCCCAAGGATGCCTAGGGAAACATGGCAAACCCACAGATCCAGCCAGTTAAGGAGGGATCTAGCACACAAGAAGCGAAAGTCGCCCGAAAGCAGGCGGAGGAAGCCTCCCACGCATACTTCAGAAGGCACTCAATCGATCGGACCAGCAGGCCCTTAAAGAGAGGACGCTAACAGAACCGATCAGGCTTTCATCCAGTTGGAGTACCAACTGCGTCACAGAGAGCTCCTATGTACAAAAGGAGAGTGGCTGCACCCCCTCACATCCACCACGTGGGACAAACCAGGGGAACTCAGGAGAAATCTGCGACTGAGATCACTCTGGAAATGGTACACCGGCAATCCCAGTCCTCCAAAAAAAGGAGGAATGAACCGGAAAAACAGGCAGCTTAGCATATGTAAGCCCAGCAAACCGCTCGACCAGACGGAGGAGAGGACTCGCCCTTCTCGCCCCCTAGTGCTCCGAACAGCCCCAAACAAGACCTCCATGGTAACGAGGAATTGTCCAAGCCCAGCCTGTCAGGAAGCAGAGGCCGCCACAGAGGGCATATTAGTGGCTGACCAGAGAATCCACAGCCAGAAGGGCAGCCAGGAGCTTCCCTTAGGGGGAAGAAGGCCTGGCTTAGGAGCCTCTGGGGCGAGGGAAGACAGGGAAGCCCGCGCTCTGGACTACCCAGGCAAGGGAGACCCATGTCGTCCGCGCAGCTCTGACACCGCGACATCCCACAAAATGGGAAGTTCCTCCCAGCTGGCATGCAAAAGCATTCCCAGGGACAGTGTCGTCTCTCCAGAACAACCCAGAGGACAAAGAACCGACCGCCGGACCATCAGGACCCCCCCCCCAGCTCTGAGGCAGGGGGGAACACTGGGTTGTGCCTGACAAGAGCACCACCGCACCAGACTTACCGTGGTTCAGCCGGTTTCAGGGCAGCCTACAACCAGGAAGGCCTGCCCCTCCCAGTGTCCAAGAAGGGTTCCCCACCTCCCGCGCCGGGTCCTGGGCAGGCCGCCCCAGGGGAGACGTGCCCGCACGCTGCCCCGCCGAGTCCCGACGCCGGGACCCGCAAGCGCCGCTCTCCCGTCGGGAGAGCACCTGACCTGAAGTCCCGCCCACCGGCGTCACTTCCGGCCGCGCGGGACAACGCGCACATGCGCGGGAAGCAGCCGGCAGGCTCCCCCAGCAGAGGAGGCCGCCGACCAGGGAGAACCATAGCCCGCATCACCCCCACCGGGGATCCGGAGGGCCAGGCAGTGGTCCCATAGCATAACACCATGGGAGCAGTAGAGGAAGAGCCAAGCCCGACCAAGACTGCCCAGCATCAAAAGGAAAAAAAGGTATGCTGAAGCTCGCTGGCCGCCACAGCACAGAGAAAAAACCTCTCCATGCCCCATGAGGACAGGAAAGACACTGGCTTGTGGGAGGTGGGAGGGGCCTTTTAACCTCTCTTGTGCTTCCTGTCCCAATTAGGGCGTGGAGAGGCAACCTCCTATGCTGTCGTGGAAGGGGCCTGGAGAAATAGGCAGGAGTCGAAGCTGATGAGCTTCCTGAATGATGATTTTGAGCCACCTGGCTAAAGCAGCATTGGAGGCTGTCAGACCCTTTCGGGGTCCTTCTGAGAGAACAAAAGGAGAGAGAGTCAGCCTTTCTGAGGCTGCCTTCACACTTGCAGATGCATCTGCAGCGTTTTGCAGATGCATCTGCAAGTATCAGCATGCAGACCGCGGCCCCTATGTTTATAATAGGGCGCACCGCGGTCTGAAAGCTCTCATTCATTCCTATATGTGAAGCGTCCGCAGGCGGATGCCTGCTTACAGATCACACTCTCCCGCCCGCACCATGGACGCGAGATGTTGCGTCCATGGTGCGGGCGGGAGAGTGTGATCTGTAAGCAGGCATCCGCCTGCGGACGCTTCACATATAGGAATGAATGAGAGCTTTCAGACCGCGGTGCGCCCTATTATAAACATAGGGGCCGCGGTCTGCATGCTGATACTTGCAGATGCATCTGCAAAACGCTGCAGATGCATCTGCAAGTGTGAAGCCAGCCTGAAGGATGCATTTCTAGACATATTTTGAGTACTCAAACTAGAACCAGGGAGTGCAGGGCCCTTTCTACCCAGTGTACCACTGCCGGACGGAAGGACGGCAATGAAATGTCTTCATTCAGATGAAATTGGGGTACCACCTTCGGAGTGAAGGAAGGTACCGGCCTAAGCACAACCTTGTCTTGCTGAAAAAGAACCAGAAAAGCTGCTTTACCGGAAAGAGCAGATAGCTCTGAGACTCGACAGAGTGATGTAATAGCTACAAAGAAAACCACCTGTTGAGACAACAGCCAAAGGGGAATGTCCTTAAAAATGTTTCGAAGGGAGGCTTCTGGAGAGCCTCCAGAAATAGATTAAAATCCCAGGCAACTCTTGTAAGGGGTCTCTTGTAAGGGGTGACCAGGTGGCATACTGCCTGAAAAAAGGTTTCAACTTTAGGGTTAACTGCTAATCTCCTTTGAAAGAGTACTGACAGAACAGAAACCTGTCCCTTGATGGAGGCAAGGGCGAGGCCTTTGCCCAGTCCAGATTGGAGAAAAAACTAAGGTATTTGGTAAGGAGAATTGGAGGGGTGCTTGATCACGAGATTTGCACCATGACCAAGATAGTTTCCATGTGCGAGGTATATCTTCGCTGACACCGGCTTATTTGCTCTGATCATGGGTATGCCCTCATGAGAAAAAACAAAAAAAACACCTAGAGTTAAAAACCCAAGTCTCAAGGGCCACGCCGTCAAAATCAGGGCCTGAGAATTCGGGTGGAAAAAAGAGAATTTTGTTTAAAGAAAAAAGAATTTACGGTACGTAATCATCAATGGGAGACCCAGACAATGGGGTTTAGGGCACTGCCCTCCGGAGGTCACACTAGGTACTACAAGTTTGTAGACACCGCCCCCTCCGCTTATAAACCCCTACCGCAGGGAACATCCTCAGTTTGGTCCATAAGCTGCAAGGAGACAAATAAACCACACCCGAAACATCGGGAAAGAAACAGTGCACAGACGGTCCAACAACCCGGAAGAACACTGTCCCAACAGGGAACAGAGCAAATGCAAAACATGCAACGGAACAACTGGGTGGGTGCTGGGTCTCCCATTGATGATTAAAGAAAAAAAATTTTACGGTACGTAACAAAATTCTTTTTTCTGGTCATCATAATGGGAGACCCAGACAATGGGGATGTCCTAAAGCAATACCCCAGGGCGGGAAGAGTTCCTCAAAGACGGATAACACATGGTCCCCCTCAAAGGTGGGCAACCGCCGCCTGGAGGACCCGCCTGCCCAAACTTGCATCCGCAGAGGCATGGGCATGCACCATATAGTGCTTAGAGAAAGTGTGCAGGCTAGACCATGTGGCTGCCTGACACACCTGTAGAGCAGAAGCTCGATGTCGCAAAGCCCAGGAGGCACCGACAGCTCTGGTAGAGTGAGCTTTCAATCCCACCGGGAGAGGCAAACCAGAAGACCGGTAGGCCTCCTGAATGGGAGCCTTGATCCATCTGGCCAAGGTTGACTTCGATGCCGCGGACCCCTTACAGCGACCTGTCGTCAGGACAAATAAAGAATCCGAATTCCGGAAGGAGGCAGTCCTGGACACATAAATGCGTACAGCCCTCACGAGATCCAGAGTATGGAGATCGCGCTCAACCTGATGAACGGGAGCGGGGCAAAACGATGGGAGAACAATCTCCTGGTTCAGGTGAAAAGTGGAAACCACCTTTGGCAAGAATTCTGGCCGCGGGCGTAACACCACCTTGTCTTGGTGAACCACCAGGAAGGGTGACTTGCACGATAGTGCAGCCAATTCTGAGACCCTTCTCAGAGACGTAATCGCCACCAGAAATACCACCTTCTGGGACAGACGAGACAGGGAAATGTCTCTCAGTGGCTCAAACGGCGGTTTCTGCAGTGCCGCCAGGACCATGTTAAGGTCCCAAGGGTCCAGTGGTCGCCTGTAGGGCGGAACCACCCGAGAGACTCCCTGGAGAAACTGACGGACCTTGGGAAGGAGCGCCAAGCGCTTGTCAAACAGCACTGAGAGCTGACACCTGACCCTTCAAAGAGCCTAGGGACAATCCCAATTCCAGCCCCGACTGAAGGAAAGCCAACAATGTCGGAATGGACAAGGGCCACGGGGAGCGACCACCCGAGGCACACCAGGTGAAGAAAATCTTCCACGTTCTGTGGTACATCTTCCTGGAAACCGGTTTCCTAGCCCGAGTCATGGTGGCAACAACCGTAGGAGAGAAGCCCCTGGACGTCAGCAGCCAGGCCTCAAGAGCCATGCAGTCAATCTGAGGGCCCTGGAATTGAGGTGGAAGAATGGGCCTTGCGCGAGCAGATCTGCACGTTCTGGAAGAGCCCACCGGAGTCCGCCTGACAGTCGCCACAGGTCCGGATACCAGGACCTCCTGGGCCAATCTGGAGCCACTAGAATGGCTACAATGCACTCCGACCTGATCTTCCACAGAACCCTGGGAATCAGAGCTAGAGGCGGGAACACATACGGAAGATGGAATCTGGACCAACTCAGGATCAGGGCATCTGCCCCCAGAGACTGAGGATCCCATGATCTCGCCATGTATTGCGGCACCTGATGATTCAGCCGCGAGGCCATCAGATCCACGTCCGGAGTGCCCCATCTGCTGCAGATGTCCTGGAAGACGTCTGGATGAAGAGACCACTCTCCGGCGTCCATCCCCTGCCGGCTCAGGTAGTCGGCCTCCCAGTTCTCGACCCCTGGGATGTGAACTGCGGAGATCAGGCAGTCGTTGTCCTCCACCCAAGATAGAATGCGGTGGACTTCGGTGAGGGCCTGAGCACTTCTGGTCCCTCCCTGATGATTTATATATGCGACGGCCGTCGCATTGTCGGACTGAACCCGAATGGGTTGCCCTGACAGGAACTTCTGAAACGCCAGGAGCGCCAGATAGACCGCCTTGATCTCCAGCACGTTGATCTGCAACGCTGACTCCGCCTGAGTCCAGAGGCCTTGAGCCCTGTGGTGTAAGAACACCGCACCCCAGCCCGTCAGACTGGCGTCGGTGGTCACCACTAACCATGACGGTTTGAGGAAAGACCGGCCCCGTGACAAGTGACGTGGTTGGAGCCACCACTGCAGGGAATCCCTGGTCGGTTGGGAAAGGGTCACCAGCCGATTCAGAGAGATCGTCCTCTTGTCCCATCTGCGAAGAATCTCCAGCTGGAGAGGACGGAGGCGAAACTGCGCAAAAGGTACTGCCTCTATTGCAGCTACCATGCGCCCCACCAACTTCATCAAGACCCGTAGGGATGATTGTGGTGACAGGAGGACTGCTTGCACTCCTGATTGGATCGCCATCTGTTTGACTCGTGGCAGAGACACTAGGGCCGAGTCCGTGTGGAAGTCCATGCCCAGATATGTCAGTGACTGGGTCGGAACCAGGGTCGACTTCTGGATATTGATAAGCCACCCGAACTGTTCCAGGGACTTCATGGTTACCTCCAGGCTTTGCCGACAAAGGTGTTCTGATGGCGCCCTGACCAGTAGGTCGTCCAGATAGGGTATTACGGCGTGCCCCTGCACGTGCAGGAGAGCCATCATGGAGGCCATCACTTTTGTGAACACCCGCGGTGCCGAGGCCAACCCGAACGGCAGCGCCACAAATTGGAAGTGTTCTTCCCCCACTGCAAATCTCAACCAGCGCTGATGAGCCGGTGCAATGGGCACGTGAAGATAAGCGTCCCGAATATCTATGGACGCTAGGAAGTCCCCCTGTGACACAGCTGCGATCACGGATCGCAGTGATTCCATACGGAACTTCCGAACCAACACGTGACGGTTGAACAACTTTAGGTCCAGAACCGGGCGGAAGGATCCGTCCTTCTTTGGGACAATGAAGAGGTTGGAGTAAAAACCCCGAAACCTCTCCCCGGAAGGCACCGGGACCACCACTCCGTCCCTGCGGAGACCCTCCAACACCAGGTGAAAGGCCTGAGCCTTTTCTGGGGATGGGACCGACCGATGGAATCGGGGTATCGGCTTTGACGTCAGCTCTATCCTGTAACCTCGCGAGACCACGTCTCGAACCCACTGATCTTGAACGTGAAGTAGCCATCTGTCCTGAAAACGAGACAGGCGACCCCCCACCTGTGGGGAGGCAGGAAGGGAGAGCGAGTCATGTAGAGGCGGGTTTGGGGGCGGCAGCCGCTGCCCCCGCCGGCTTCTTTGGACGACTCTTAGAGCGCCACTGAGAAGCGGGCTTGCCCCCTCGGTCCGTGCGAGCGGACGGTGCTGATGACTGAGCTGGAGCGAAAGGACCACTGCTTTGGGTTCCTCTTAACAGAATACCGCGGTTTAGGCTTATTCTGCGGGATCTTAGACTCAGCAGAATCCTTTATCAGCTTGTCCAGTTCGGTACCAAAAAGCCTGTCACCAGAGAACGGAAGATTCTGCAGAATCTTCTTAGATGTGGCATCTGAGTCCCAAAGGCGCAGCCACAACAACCTGCGAATCGCAATAGCGTTGGCCGAAGCCACAGCTGAGCGAGTGGCAGTTTCCAAAGTCGCCGTCCTGGCGTAGTCCGCATAGGCCCTTGCCCTTTCGATAAGCGCCAGGACCTCTGGACTGGACCTTGCCAGGTCAGTGATACCATCCAAGCAGGTAGTAATCGCTTGTAAGGTCCAGACCGTGGCAAAATTAGGGGCAAATGAAGACCCCACAGCCTCATAGGAAGACTTGGCGAGTTGCTCGACCTGTCTATCAGTTGCATCCTTCAGCGAGGAGCTATCAGAGGCAGAGAAAAGGGAGCGTGCAGCAATCCTGGTCATGGAAGCGTCCACCTTCGGGGACTGCGACCACTCCTGTAGCACCTCCTGGGGAAAGGGGAAGCGATTGTCCTTAGGTTTGCGGACATAACGCCGCCCAGGATGTAACCTGGGAGCTCTAACCACCCTTCCAAAGTTAGTGTGGTCCATGAAGGAGCCACTTGGTCTAGCCTCCGGCCGCAGCCATTGATAGACCTCCTTCGGGTGTACAGTCACCTCAGGGGGTGTCACGAGACGTAAGGTCTCGTTAATAGAGGACACCAAATCCTCCACCCCGTCTGGTGGCTCAGACACAGACACAGACCCGAAAGTTGAACCCCCATCATCCTCCTCACCATCAGAGGAACGCTCCTCCTCAGAGAGAGCCTGGAGCTCGGGTGAATCCTCACGACGAGCCCGCTTAAGGGGTCTCACAGCAGAAGAGGGAGACACCCGGGGTACCTGGAAGGAGTAGCTGGACTTTCCAGCCTCCTATTGAGTGCCTCCAGGGACTGCGACATGGAGGACAGTTGGGACAACAGAGATTCATTGATCTTATTCTGAGTTTCCCATGGCCCTGGGATCACTTGCACCTCAGGGTACAGCACCGGAGCTGCCGTCTCAGCAGTGTCAGTCCGGGCCTCTGGGCGTCCGCAGTTATTGCAGGACCCCTCCACCAGAGTCCCATTGCATGTAGCACAGGTAATGGTGGCCTCTGCCGCCTTAGCAGCACGCTTCCTAACTGAGGACATCGCCACAGTAGGGGAAAATAAGCCAAATTGTGCAGACAAAACCGGGAATCCCGGTGGCTTACCGACCGCAGCGAGGCGGTAGGAGGAAGCGGTGTGTGTGTGTGACCTCCGCGAGAGTTTCCGGTCTCCTCTGGAGTGCAGACGCACGCTGCATACAGTTCCCAGCCGGGAAGTGAGGGTAAAGATGGCCGCCGACAGTGAAACCGTGGGCGGCGCCGAAAAACACGCGGGAAGCACACACACACGCCCATCGATGACGTCACCGCACTGGCTGCTTCCTATCCTCCAAGCAGCCTCAGTATCAAGGCGCCAGAGCCCGCAGCGCGGGAAGTAATGTAAAATACATCACACAGACTGCATGCACCAACACACATCCGCAGCCTATAGCCTCAGCCCCTGCAACACACAGGGCGGTCAGCCAGGGTGACCCCAGCACGGGGTACACCTCCAGATCCGCGGACTCGAGAGTAACGCGCGGTCTGAGTGTCATGACACAAAAGTGATAGACACTACCCCCAGGCACACAGGAGACACAGAGTGCCTCAGTGCCGGTCCGGTCTGTAAGCACCATTTAGGGAGGCCTCGGACGGGGGTTCAGCACCAGTCCGGAGTGTAAGCACCATTTTAGGGAGGCCTCGGACGGAGCGGAGCTGTGCAAGGCTCCCATCTCCCACTCTCCAGAGCCCCCAGAGAGGGATGGAAAGGAGCGCAACAGCGTACCGGGAGAACACAAGGTGTCCAGGCTCTAGGCCCTCCGGTACCTCCACCAGCGTGTTCCACAAGGGTGAGCGGGGAGGCTGTCGCAGGTCCCGACCGGAACCATTTTACCTTGTCTTCATACGCCATCACGTAAGTTGTGAGAATGCAGTGAAGTGCAAGCAAAGCGTGATCCTCCGAGCACACTAAGTTTAAAACTGAGGATGTTCCCTGCGGTAGGGGTTTACAAGCGGAGGGGGCGGTGTCTACAAACTTGTAGTACCTAGTGTGACCTCCGGAGGGCAGTGCCCTAAACCCCATTGTCTGGGTCTCCCATTATGATGACCAGAAAAATCGGTCTCTGGGAAAGTAGATCTGGAAGACGCGATGGAACGTCGGCGGTGAGCTGTACTAGGTCGGTGTACTTCGCTTTCCTGGGCCAGTCCGGAGCAATTAGGATTACTGGAAGCCTTGATCTTCCTGACCACTCTGGGTATGAGAGGTAAGGGAGTGAAAATGTAGGGAAGCCAAAACTGGGTCCAAGGTTGGACTAAAGCGTCTGCGCTTAGAGACTGTTGGTCGTGTGACCCAGCTATGTAGTCGGGACCTTGGCATTGAGACGGAACGCCATTATTCTACGTCTGGGATAACCAAACGCCTGCAGATTTGGTGAAAGACTTCCGGGTGGAGAGCCCGCTCTCCGTGTGCAACGTCTTGCCGGCTGAGGGAAAAAAAAAAAAAAAAAAAAAAAAAACGCTGCCCAATTGTCGACCAATGGAATGTGGCCTGACAATAGAACAGAGTTGTTTTCTGCCCAGCGGAGAATTGGTTCGACCTCCTGCATGACAAGTCTGCTGTGGGTCCCACCTTGGTGATTTATAGGAGCCACTGCCGTGGTGTTGTCTGATGGTATTTTGATGTGACGGCCCGCTTGAAGTCGATAAAGCAATCACAGTGCCAGACAAATGGCTTGAATGTCCAGGAGGTTGACGGGCAGTGCGGCTTCCGGTTGCATCCATCTGCCTTGGGCAGTGTGGTTGAGAAACAGCTTCCCAGTCGGTGAGACTCGCGTCCGTGGTAAGTAACTCCCAGCAGGCTGGGGGGGGAGGGGGTAACCACCTGCCCTGATTCAGGGAAAGAGGTCAAAGCCACCCAGAGGAGAGAATGTTCGGCGGCAGGTGAGAGGCAAAAGGGCATGTCAAATGAGTGGGGTTTCTTGTCCCAGGTAGACAGGATCTGCATTTGGAGAGATCTGAGGTGTAGTAGTGTAAATGAGACTGCCTGTATCGCAGTGACCATGCGACCTGTGTGAAAACTCTTGGAGCTGCGGCGAGGCCAAATGGGAGGGCCACGAACTGAAAATGGTCTTCGCCAACTGCGAAGTGTAGGAATTTTTGATGGACCTGAGCAATTGGGATGTGTAGGTATGCATCCTGAATGTCTATGGAGGCGAGGAATTCCCTCTGTCCATAGAGGCTATGATGAAGCGAAGGGACTCCATGCGGAAATGTCACACATGGACATATTTGTTGAGATGTTTTAGGTCCAGGATATGTCGGAATGATCCTCCCTTTTTGTGAACAACAAAGTTTAGAGTAGAATCCCTGAAACCTCTCGTTTGTAGGCACTGGAATGAGGACGCCGGTGTCCATTTTAAGGAAAATAATCCTACCTGTGGATCTGAACCAATGTGCAAGAGTTACCATGCACCCGAGGCAGGAGCCTTAACCATTAGGCCACTCAGTCAGATTGATTTTTTATTTTTTTGGAATTGAGAAGGTCCATCTCTGCGCGATCGGCCACCGTGTTGGGAGGGTCGTGAAGTTGTGCAGCCAAACGAGTTCCGAAAGGAACGGAACAGTGTTTGCTGACAGCAAACAAAAGGGCGCTTAGGCTACTTTCACATACCGATTTTGAGGGAGCTGATGCTGTCCGATATAAATCGGACAGCATCGGCTCCCTTCTGATGCCTGGAATCGGGTGCCAAATAGGCACCCGATTCCGGCATAAAATCGGTGCATCCGGGGTGTAAAAAAGAAAAAAAAAAAAAAAAAAAAAAAGTTTCTCACCTCCCTACAGCCCCCGCCGTCTTCCACCATCTTCTTGGAGGCTCCCGGTGGCTCTCGCAGGCTGCCGGTGTCAGCAGAGCGCTTCCTCTGCTGTTGAGGACCTGCGGTGATGTCACAGTCACGTGACCGCGGGTTCACCATGGTAACCCGCGGTCACATGACTGACATCACCGCAGGTCCTATACAGCAGAGGAAGCGCTCTGCTGACACTGGCAGCCTGCGGAAGCCACCGGGAGCCTCAAAGAAGATGGCGGAAGACGGCGGGGGCCGGTAGGTGAGAATAAACTTTTTTTTTAACCCTTATGCTCCTAGTTAGGAGCAGTTTTACTGTACTGAGCATGCTCAGTACAGTAAAACGGGGTCCAAGGAGACATCAGATGTTTCCTCGGACCCTTCTCCATAGGGCCCCATGTCAAATTGATCGGGTCGGATCGGATGTGCACTAAATGCCATCCGATCTGGTCCGATCCGAATCTGTCAGATTTTATTTTCGGTGCAAAAATCGGAGCAAGCTCCGATTTTTGCACCGATAAAATCGGACAGAATCGGATCGGACCAAATCGGATGGCATTTAGTGCACATCCGATTCGGTCCGATGCCCATAGGGATGCATGGGGTCCAAATTCGGATCCGATGCTGTCCGATTTTCATCGGACAGCATCGGATTTACAAAAATCGTTATGTGAAAGCACCCTTAGACTTGTGTTGAGGTAGTGAGGTACAGTTACCTTCTGTTGCACCAGAGAGTAACTAATGTAGCTTTTCACCGAAGAGGCGTCCACTGAGCTAAGGGAATGGCATAAGCTGCTTCGCCTCATTGAGGCGGAGTCCGCTTACCAGTCTTGGAGCCAGAGAGCCCATCTAAAAATGATGGCGTTAGAGGCTGCCTAGACTGTGCAGTTTGCCACATCTAAGGAGGCGCGCATAATATCTTTTGCCACGACAGAAATCTGATAAGTTAAGGTGTATCTAAGGCGGCCGTCACACGCACAGATATCTATAGCGATATTGTAAGCGATCACGTGCACGCGCAATCGCTTACAATATCGCTCACATCGCTGGTGAGATGTCACACAGACAGACTCACCAGCGATGTGGAGCCGCGATCTCGCTGGTAACTATGGTACACATCGGGTAACTAGGCGCCGCGCGTCGTTAGTTACCCGACGTGTACCATAGTTACCATCTCCCAGCATAGGCTGTGCCGCTGGAGATCGTTCATCGTGGTGTTATACACCACGATGAAGGAGATCGTGAAATCGATCATCGCTAGATCTGAGAACCGGAGCTCAGATCAGCGATGTCACGATCAAGCGATTTCACATCGTGAATCGCTTGATTACATGCATCGATTTTAATCCCGATATCGCTTAAGCGATCGAAAAGGAGATCGCTTAAGCGATATCGGGCAAGATATCTGTGCGTGTGACGGCCGCCTTAGAGGAGCTGTCAGGGACGGAGAGGAGTGTCTTAGTAGACAGTCGTGAGATGGGAGGGTCCACCTGAGGGGAATCCGACCAGGTCTCTAATTGCACGCAAGAAAGGGTACAGCGACTCCATTGTCTTTCTATTCCCAAACCTTTTGTCAGGATGAGATCCATGCCTCACGAGTTTGCTGCAGCCTGTAGTGTGTTGCAGCTAATGGCCGCTTATTTTCATCCGATGCTCCATATGTGATGCTGCATCATGTGCCCGTCAGGAGTACGCAGTGGAGCTGGGACACCTGGAGTGAGTGTGCTGTGCTGCAGCATGTGCCCATTAGTAACACGCAGCAGGGCTGAAGCTCCATGTGCTATGCTGCCGCATGTGCCCATCGGACACACGCAGCAGGCTGAGGCTTCTGCGATGGGCTCACTCTACCTGCAGTGTCTCAACTTAAAAGCCCTTTATAGGTGATTAAAAAGAAAAAAAAAAATAGTGTTGCGCCACCTGTGGATCTCTCCTGCTTTAAAAGCGGTCGTATTAAGAATAAACTAAGCTTTAAAGGTTGCGCCAGATCCGCACAACCAGATTGTGAGCGTAGTTTGTGGCTCAGGCTGCCAGCCTTGGATCTTTAACGCTCCTGTATTCTCAATCACCTCTGCTCCTGGCCTCGTGTAGTCCACGCTCTCACTCCAGGGTTGGGTTAGGAAAATCCAGGTTGATCCATTAACCCTATCCCGCCTGCAGCTCTGTCACCGCTTTCCCCAAGGGAATTTGTATGATAGAACATGCGGTTCTATAGTAGAGCGCAGGGATAATACAGGATACTTTAATCTTAAAGGGATCCTGTCACCCCCAAACCACCTCCTAAGCTATTAAAAGCTGTCCCTAGAGCATAGTAACACTTACCCTACACTCCTTTTAGCTCTTAAATGCAGCAAGTGAAACTGAATATAAACGTTATAAAAGTACCTCATTACTGATGTTAATGAGTGACTATGGTATTCATAGTCACCCAGCCAGGCTGCCCCTCTTCATACTATCACGCCTCAATAGGCGTGATCTTCATGATGCATTCAAATGTGCGCCTCCCCGCTCTCATTTCCGGCGCCGGGTGACGTATTTACACCCGCGCCGCTGTTAGAGCTTCAAGTCCCGTACTGCGCTTGCGCATGCACAGTGCGGTACTTGAAGCTAACAGCGGCGCGGGTGTAAATACGTCACCCGGCGCCGGAAATGACGTGAATCGCGTCATACAGCCCCCACACTACAGCAGTCCGGATTAGGAGAGCGGGGAGGCACGCATTTGAATGCATCATGAAGATCACGCCTATTGAGGCGTGATAGTATGAAGAGGGGCAGCCTGGCTGGGTGACTATGAATATCATAGTCACTCATTAACATCAGTAATGAGGTACTTTTATAACGTTTATATTCAGTTTCACTTGCTGCATTTAGGAGCTAAAAGGAGTGTAGGGTAAGTGTTACTATGCTCTAGGGACAGCTTTTAATAGCTTAGGAGGTGGTTTGGGGGTGACAGGATCCCTTTAATCTCCGTAACTTTATTCATAAAAAGCTCCAGACCACAATGCGTTTCGACGTACAGACATCTTCCTCAAGCTTGAGGAAGACGTCTGTACGTCGAAACGCATTGTGGTCTGGAGCTTTTTATGAATAAAGTTACGGAGATTAAGATTAAAGTAATCCGTATTATCCTTGCGCTCTACTATAGAACCGCATGTTCTATCTGAATTCTATCTTTATAGGTGATTAGGGAGGGATGCTGGCGTCCACCCTCGGAGGGCTCCTGCGTAGTCTCAACTTCAAACCAAGTTCCCCAACAGTGGGGAAATGGGGAAGGAGGGACATCAGGGCGTTTTGCCTATGTGAAGGAAATTGCATTATCAGTTTCCGTTTGAGGATAAGATATCGAGGGTCTGATTGAGGACCTAACCACGGCAGTCAGTCAATCAGGATGTAGACTCAGAATAATCCAAGTCCAGCTGTGTATCCACATCATAATCTGACTCAGACTCAATGCCTACATGATGTAGGCGAGTCTTGTCGGCTGTCTCTCGAGTATGAGACCTGAGAGTCGGTGGAATATGCAGGTGAAGGCGATCTCCTTGACAGTTTCCTTGTGTCCTCAGACCCTGAGGAATAGATGTGATAAGAGGGTTACTATCGTCCTTGGAGTCGTGTGGCGTAGTGCTAGGACCTACAGTCACAGGTGACAAGTGGTTCTGCAGGGTCTGAATCAAGTTAGAGAAGAGTTTCTCCATACACTGTCATGGACTGCGACAGCAGAACTGCACATTCGGGTGCATCAGGGGCACTGGGTGACACCTCAGGGGCAGTAGGCTCTATTGCAGTTATATGAGTACATCCTGAGCAGAGCGAGGTAGTACTGCCACTAGGTAAAGAAGTCTTGCATGCAGTGCAGATTGTGTACTATGCAGCATATGCCTTAGACTTTTTGCCCTTTAGTCCTGACATGGTGCCTGAGTATATAGGCCCTGTGAGGACTAGGCCCTGCTGTGTATAATGCAGGGAGGGGATATGGGATGGAAGAGGAGCTGCAGAAGAGTATGCGGAGCTGCTTACCAGTCCCTGTGGCTGCCAGCTCTTAGATGCCGCTCTCTCCCTCGATCCCCCAGTGTCTGTGGAGCCCTGTCCAGCGTAATTCTGATGCCTCTAGAGTGGCTTCAGGGTCCAGGGAGCGTTATGGTCCTGATAATGGCACCAAAAGAGTGTCCCACGCTGCAGGAGAGGTACGAGGGTAAGCTCCGCCTCTCAGCGATGACGTGGCGGCCGAGGGCGGGGATCGCAAGACTAGGCCCGAAGCCGGGGCCTGTAGTAGATTTTTTGGTCGAAAATAGAAGCGGGCCGGCGCGGAGGTTCGCGCGGAAATACGGGAGGAGCGGGGGCTGTGGCACAGCGATTATAAAAGTGATGCCTGTAGGCTACCCTAATATAGGGTGCCTAATGGACCGCCATCACCTGTGGGGCTGTTGTCTTCGTTGAAGCTGCATCCATCCTGCTGCAGAGCCCCTGTGCCAGTTTTCCCTTTGTCTTGCTGCTTGTGGTGGGGACATGGAGCATTACTGCGACCCAGAGCCCCACCTGTGGGGACTGGGGAGGAATGCGGGCCTCAGAACCGGCAAGTCTGGAAGTCGCTTCAACCCTGCACCTCCAACAGTGGCGGACCGAGGAAGGAATAGCCCTTATCAGACAAAATAGCTCGACCCAGAGTCCCAACTGTGGGGTATGGGGAGGTACCTGTGGTCGACATGTCCCTTCAAAAAGTAAAAATGCTTTAAAAAGTAAAAATAATGGAGAGAGAGTCAAGACGTCTGCCTCCTATAGACACTAAGCAAAAATAAAGGATCTGAGGATTGTCTCAGGGGGTGTATACTGCAGGAGGAGGAGCCACTTATCTTTTTCAGATAATACTTAGTGTCGCCTCCTAGTGGATAGGAGCATACAACCCACGGTCCTGTGTCCCCCAATGAGGCGAAGGAGAAAACGTATATTCCCTCTATATAATTAGCTCTATATTAGTCAGACATGTCCAGTTAACCCTTACACAGAAATGCAGTTAAAATCATTAATGCAAATGTGGATGTATACTTAAACGAAAATAATCTATGTGAACAGACTTAATAAAAAGGATTCAGAACCCTGGCTGTTAAAAAGATATTTTGTGCTGTACTCAATCTCCATTATTCGGCATATTCATATCCACATAGCAAATCTGTTTCATTATTTCCTATAACTACATCATATACCCATTTTGTCCTGTTTTAATAGTTTTTTTTTTTAGTAGGACACACGGTGGAGAGGTAAGGATTTTTTTTATTTTTAACACTTACTTTATTTAATTTTACTTTCGCAAGGTGTGTGAAATTACATGGGAACAGAGCAGTTTTCGTGAACAGAGCACGCTCAGTACACTAAAATCAGGTCCAGGAAACTATCCTGTTTTCTCTCAGACCCGCGCTCCATAGGCCTCCATGTTATTTGTCGCAGCCCGCGCCGGATCCGATTTTGGCCGATTTGGTCCGCTGTGCCCAAAGTCGGAGCAGTCTCCAATTCTGGGTACAGCACGGAAAAAAAAAAAAAAAAAAAAACTCGGATCCGTGACAGTTTGGACACAATTGGGTGGCCCTACAGGACCAATCTGTGCCCATGGGGATACATGGGGGCCAAATTGGATCCGTGGATATCCGTTGTACAATGGACAGCCACGGATGCACAAAAATCGTTATGTGAATGTTATGACAACCATGCATCCCGTGTTTCTTTCCAACCAATTTGCAGCCATAAGAGCCTAGTCTAGCGACTTTAATCTCATTGCTCCAAATCACCCATTTCCGATCTTCTACTGTCCACTTTTCATACTATTTTGCAAACTTATTGAAGTCGAGGCTTCACCTTTTTTGGCCCACCATTCCAGACATTTGTAATGTGCGTTGCATGGTACTTGCATGGATATCTGATCTCACAATTACAAATCATACGAGCCGCCTCCATTGCGGTGCAAGTCTACCAGAACTCAGACCTTAGCAGCTGACTTGGATATTTTGCCTGGACATCCACCTCTTGGCTTTTGAATGTATAGATGGACTGTCATGTCACTCACATATTGCAGTTTGGCAAATTTCTTGGTCAAGAGTCTGCCATCAATGAGCTGGATGATGCAGTTTCACTTCTCTTTGGATCTCTTTACCATGGGCATTCCTCGATTCTAACCAGTGAACTTTCGCTTGGGAATCAACCCAACAACACACTGAGCTATGGGATAAGGGAATGCGAGAACAAATTGCAATATTCTGAAGGAAAATGTTCTTCTAACACCAGGAGCAAAACAGTAACATGACAATCTGCACAACTAAATCATATGCTGAATAGTTGCAAGTCAAATTTATGTATGAGATTACCAAGATGATTGTCTATAACATGAAGGTAGTCTCATGCTCAAAGCTGTAGTGAATGAGAACAAAAAAAGCAAGATTGGCATTGTTTTTCTTTTTATGGCATTTACTAATTGGGTTAGTAATCTTCATACTAAATCTTATGTACATGGATATACCATGTGTATTTTTTGTTATATTTGTGGGAATAGGTGCTTTTTTTCATATTGAAATTGTATTTTTTTTTTAACTATTTATAGGTTGTGTTGGGGACTTGAACCTGTAATTGTCTGATCTCTTGTACTAGTGTAATCACAGTATTCTTGTATATAGTAAAAATAATAGTCTGCATACAAGCCCAGCCACAGGAGCTCCATGATGACAGGTACAGAGGTTTTCAACACACCCCTGGCTATAATAGCAACCCACAGGTGCCCCGCATCATGGGGGCACATAAAAGGACATGCCACCATGCCAAGATGCTGTTAATGTCACTCATGAGTGACAGTGGCATGTAACTGTTTAATAGTTGCAGGTGGAGAATAAACACTGGTGAGAGATTCTCATTGAGGTTTGAGTCAGGCTCATTGCTCTTAACAGCTCAATTATATATGTCTGTATGTGCTGTGGAATGGTGCTATATAAGTGAGTAAAATAAATTTATGCATGTGTATATGTAGAACATATTAAAATATATACACGAGATAAAAAAAAATTTAAAATTTCACAAGGAAGCCCATAAGCAATACCTACCCCTTCTAATTTCCACTGGATTGGCACCTTTGCTGATTTTTTCAAATCCTTCTTTAGCAAAAGCCCTGGCAAGGACAGTGGCTGTAGTTGTGCCATCACCTGCTTCTTCATTAGTGTTATTAGCTACATCTTGAACCAGTTTAGCACCAATATTCTTGTACTTGTCTTTTAAATCAATAGATTTTGCAACAGTGACACCATCTTTAGTTACTTTTGGACTTCCCCAACTCTGTTCAATAATAACAGTTCTTCCCTAAGAGAAAAAAAAAAAAAAAAAAAAAAAGGGAAATATATGGTAACCTTACTTTCCCGTATTTAAGAATAATCTCACTTATGTACATGAGAAATAACACTGTCTGCCCATTTTCTGGCTGGGATCCTAGTTTAAAGTCAACCTGTCACCGGATTTGGGTGTGAAACTAAAATTGCCACCTTCAACAGCACCCATGCGACATTTTAAGAAGGTAACCATTATGCCCCGACTCCCTCTGTACAACTAATAAAGTTTAAGTAACTTCCTGTCCGTATTATAATTACCCATTTCCGGTACATTGGCTTTGGTTGTAGCTCGGTCCTTCTCAGTTTGACAGCCTCCTTTTCTGAATGACATCCGAATTGCTTGCTTACGCAAAGGTTCTTCCAAATCGTGTCTGCCATCTGTGCTCTCTGCCCTGTTGTAGGCAGAGCCTAAAACTGTTGTGCAGAGACCTTAACGGTTTGTGCAGAGGTGCACAGGGCACCTGCATGATCCAGATGCCAATCAGAAGAAGAGGCTGTTGGATGGCAAGGAGAGGTATCCTGGACCGAACTAATCATGCGGACTGGAAACAGGAAAATTATAATACAGGACGGGAAGATTTTAAAATCATTTATTAGGTGTACAAGGGGAGTCAGGTCATAATAGGCACCTTCTTAAAATGCAGCATAGGTGCTGATGAATGTGGTATTTTTAGTTTCACACACTCAAATCTGGTGACTGGTACACTATCCCCACAATTTTTGTTTTTCCTAAACTTGAGTGCTTCTCTCCTTCAATAAAACACATTGTTTAACAGGAATCCAAGCGGCCTTAGATGATAGTACATAGCATATATAATATCCCTCAACTGAAATACATTACTCAATGTAACAGATAGGTAAGGCAAGGTGAAACAAAAAAAGTTTAACTCAAGTTTCATAATACATTTTAAATTTATGTCTTATATGCTAATTAGGTCAGAAATACGATAGACAATCAGTCCAGGCCAAAATAAAAGAATAAGAAAGCATTGCCTATTAAGGAATATAAGATTATACCAGCAACTGGTGAATATTTAGTCAATATCCAATATTATACCCTGTGTAAAATTATATATATTTATTTAATAAATTACACTGGTCAACAGCATTTTTGGTGCCAAAGATATTTCATTGAATTTAGGGTAACTTTGGGGTGCTGATTCTGAATAATGTCATCAGTTTTGCCAGATTGGCTCAAGTTTGAGATTTTTCGTAAAATGTGTAAAAAAAAAAAGACGTTTTTTGCTACACGCGCATTAACTTTATTGATATTGTCATGAATACAATAAATTTAACAAAGTAAATGTTGATTTTAGTTTATTTTAACTAGTTTTAGAAAGTAATCTTCAAAAATGAACAAGACATGAAAGATAGACATTTAATCGCTGGAAAAGCGCTTTTTAGATGATTTCCTTCTATGTGAGCTATTGGGGCAGTCACGCTGTAGATTCCAGCAGTAATCAGCCATCATATGTCTGTCCCATCTGCCTTGGTACCTTTCCTCCATCACCATAATATCCTGATGAAATCTCTCCCCTTGTTCTTCGCTAAAATCTCCAAGGTTTTCTGGAAATCTGTCCAAGTGACTGTGAAGATAATGCAATTTAATGCTCATGTGTACACCCAGATTTCTTAATCTCAATAGCATGTTTTGTACCAGTTCTTCATAATTGTCTGCCTTTTGATTTCCCAAGAAGTTCTTCACTACCAACACAAAACTACACCATGCAGCAGCTTCAATGTCATTCATTTCCTTAGGAAAATTTGAATCTTTAATGAGTTTCCGAATTTGAGGACCATCAAAGATTCCTGCCTTCAGTTTTTCGCTACTAAGACCAGGGAAAGATCTGCAGATGTACATGAAGCAATTACCATCTTTGTCTAATGCCTTGACGAACTGCTTCATTAATCCTAACTTTATGTGAAGTGGTGGTAGAATGATTTTTTCCCTGTCCACCAAAGGTTCGTTCACTATGTTTGATGCTCCTACTGTCAAGGTGTCCCTTGGAGGCCAATTCAGTTTCTCCCAGTGCTGATGTTTTGCTCTACTATCCCACATGCAGATGAAGCAAGGATACTTTGTGTATCCACTTTGCTGTCCAAGTAAAAAGTTGACCATTTTTAAATCAACACATATCAGCCACGAATGTTCATGGTAGCACAGTTTCTCCAAGACCATTTTGACATTTTGGTATTGTTCTGCAAGTTTAGTTGAGTGAGCTACTGGAAGAGATGCACACTGATTGCCATTGTTCAACAAAACACATTTCAAACTCCTTTTAGAACTATCTATGAAAAGCCTCCAGTCTACAGGACGATATACTTGTAAACCCATTTGCAGCATCAGGCCAGGAATATCCTTACAATATACAAGTAGGTCATCTTCACAGAAAAATGGAAGAAGTGCTTCTTCTCTGGTCCTGTAAGATGTAATTTTAGTTCCAGGCGTCAGACAATTTTTTTCACTTAGCCTTGAAGCTAAAAGTTCGGATGCACTTTTTGAGAGGTTGAGGTCTCTTATTAGATCGTTGAGCTCTCCTTGGGTAAATTGCGTAGGTGTTCTGAAACTTCCTTCATATTCTAGTTCACTTCCAGAACTAATGCTTAGCTCCATACCCTGCATTTCATCATCATCATCATCAGGTGGGGGAAGGTCAGGTAACATGGTAAACACAGGTACAGGCACATCTTCACAATGAGGGACAGGCCTTCTTGCAGATTCCATGTTAGGATACTCCCATTTTCGTTTCTTATGCTTATTGAATCCTTGTACTTGCACTGCACAGAAATAACAGTCATCATGATGATTTTTTTGCTCTCTCCACACCATTGGAACACCAAATTTGAAGCTTGTTCTTTGTCCTTTGCTCCATTTTCGTAATAATTCGATACATGCTTTGCACACTATGTGTGGTGCCCAAAACTTGTCTTGGTCCCCAAGCATAACCCCAAAATAGGCAAAATACACTTTTTTAACGAAGTCTGTTATGTTTCTTCTATGTTTTGTCAGTGTATATTCACCACAAATGTAACAGAATGAGTCTGGATCGTTAAGACAACTTCTTCTTGATGAGTTCATGCTTTTCACTGGAAAACAGACAACAACATAAAGTTAGTGCAAAAATCAAGCTATGAACAAACTTTTAGAACACTAATTAACACAAAACTATATTGAGAACTGCTCAGTTCAAGTACTAATCCAAAGAAATTAATGAGATGATGCGTCGCATTTACCAACAAGTGCTATAAATAAGATACCAAAAATCTCAAAAACTTGAGCCAATCTGGCAAAACTGATAGCATATTCAGAATCAGCACCCCAAAAATACCCCAAATTCATTAAAATATTTTGGGCACCAGAAAAAAAAATTTTTTTTGTTGACCTGTGTTATATGCACACCCATTATGTGCATGGAAATCTTTTGAGTGGGAGTGGTTACGTTGATAAATTGAATCTATAGATATATAATGTTGCTCTTTCTCCCTTTGTATGTCTTGGGATACATACAACACCTTTGTGCTTAACACAAAACAGTAGGGCGTATGTTATATATAGCTCGGAAACACAACATTGGATATGGGAACTGCTACATACCAAATGAGAATCTGTTAACAAGGTCAAATGGCTTATTTGAACAGAGCAAGGTATTCATAGCAAGAGACATACAATTGGTGAATATGAGGCTTTATAGGCAATGTAGTAATGAAATAAGCCGGCACTTCCATGGTGGGGGTTAAAATAAAATTCTTGTTTCTTTCTTTATTGGTGCATAATTAAAAACACGCAATGTACATTGCAAGGTAACTTTCTTACGCGTTTCGGGTAAACGTGTCACCCTTAGTCATAGGATACAGCTTAAGGCCACTTCACACGCTAGGATCTAGTTAACGATATCATTGAAACGTCACGGATATGTGATCGTTGAAACGATATTGTTAGTGCGTCGTTGCATGTAAACGAACAATGTTGGAAGCATAAATCGTTGGATCGATCAGCAAAAATTTAACATCCTGACCTCAAATCTATCGTTTGTCATCCAATTAACGTTCTGGGAAGCAGCAACATCGTTCAGTGGGACACCTTTTTGAACAATGTCGTTCATAATTCTCCCATTCCTGCTGCTTTATAACATCGTTCAATCATCCTGCTCCAAGTAGCTGGCGCGTTGCCAAATTTAAGATAGTTAACGATATCCTTGCGTGTGACAAAGCACTAACTGTCGGAAGGATCTCGTTCACCTATATCCTAGCATGTGACGGTACCTTTAGAAGCACTAAACACTTACATACACTTGTCAAACCAATGGCTATTTAATAAACAGGTGATAAAAAGCAGATACTTAAAGGGCCGCTTTACACACACCAACTTCTGTGACCAACTTCTGAACAGCCTCTGGTTGCAGTGAAATCATGGACACATTGTTACATTTGTACACAGCCACAAAATGGAACAATGTGTCCATGATTTCATTGCAACCAGAGATCTGTTCAGAAGTTGGTCACAGAAGTTGATGTGTGTGTAAAGCGGCCCTAAGATTCTTCTCACTCATTCTAAAACACCTAAGATGAATGGACAAAAAACACCCACCTGGTTTGCAAATGTAATAAAGAAATATATTATACTAGCTGGGAGCCCGATTCTAGAACGGCGAGTCTCTGACTCGCAATGGTCGCTTCGCGGCCAATGCTTCGCGCTGCTAAGTCGACTCGCCATGCCCGCTGCGCGGGCATAGCGAGTCGCCTTAGAACTGCTAGCAATGGCCGCTGCGCGGCCAATGCTTCGGGCGTATCCACATGACTTCGCACGTATCCACATTACCACGCCGGGGGCAAAAAAGCCATTCGCAATTATATAATAGATTATTTTATTTTAAAATTCATATATAAATAGTTTATGGTAGTCCATACCAGTGTGGAATGCGGTAAATTTTGAATCCAAAAAGCTTTTCTCAAAGCCAGGTTCTTTTGCCGGTTACCCCCCTCTAAATTGTGGTCAGCTGACGCAATTACCATGAAGACACAGTCAGAGGTTTGCTGACTGCGTCACCATGGTAATCGCGTCAGCTGACCACACGCAGGGCCGGAGCTCTGTTGTATTATGTCCTTGGAAATGCGCTGATAAGGAAGAAGCATCCTAAAGGCGGAGTCACACGTGTCAATATCGCGAGCGACATCGCCAAAAAGTGACACATCAGCGATGTCGCTCGCGATATCGCAAGTGCGTCGTACAGCACGATGTAAATGCGATTTATCGCTGGTTGCAAGTTGACAGGTTTACAAGCATGAACGTAAACCTGTCAATCTGCAACCAGCGATTAGGCTGGATCGCGCAGTCTGACACCGCAATAGCGATGTTGGCGGCGATCCACCCTATACCGCAGTATTGCTGCAGATCACTCGCTGGGTTGATCCCAGCCCAGCGATGGCTCCGCCCACATCGCTGCAGAGTCACCGGCAACATGTTGCCGTGTGACACCAAGAGTGCGATGTCGGAAGCGAGCGCGCACCTGCGCATTGCTTCAGACATCGCAGCCTTGGTTGCTGCGTGTGACACCGGCTTAAGAGCAACTTCTGTTGCAGGAGAGATAAGTGTTCTTTATGGGACCTCGTGAATTATCGGAGAATACGTTGTTGAGAGTTATAATAAATGGATAAATAAGGGTTCTCAGTGTGTTTTATTTCTAATAATAAACAAACACAGAGAAAATTCCTTTAACTATTCACTTACCGGACTGGTAATGAGTGGGCATCAGAAGACGTTTGACATTACCAATCCAGTGCTTAACCCCTTCAGGACCAAGCCTATTTTGACCCTAAAGACCTTGGCATTTTTGTCAATTTTGACCAATGTCCCTTTATGAAGTAACTCTGGAAAGCTTCAACGAATCCTAGCGATTCTGAGAATGTTTTTTCGTGACATATTGGGCTTCATGTTAGTATTAAATTTAAGTCAATTTTTGCGTTTATTTGTGAAAATCAAAATTTGGCGAAAATTTAGAAAATTTAGCAATTTTCACATTTTGAATTTTTATTCTGCTAAATCAGCGAGTTATGTGACACAAAATAGTTAATAAATTACATTTCCCACATGTCTATTTTACATCAGCACAATTTTGGTAAAAAAAATTTTGGGGTTAGGAAGTTAAGGGTTTAAAGTTCATCAGCAATTTCATTTTTCCAGCAAAATTTACAAAACCATTTTTTTTTTTGTGACCACATCACATTTGAAGTTCCTTTGAGGGGTGTACATGACAGAAAACACCCAAAAGTGACACCATTCCAAAATCTGCACCCCTCAGGCTACTCAAAACTATATTCAAGATTATTAACCCTTCAGGTGCTTCACAGGAACTAAAGCAACATGGAAGGAAAAACAATGGACATTTTAATTTTTCTAACAAAAATGTTTTTAGCCTCAATTCTTTAATTTTCACATGGGCAATAGGATAAAATGGATCCTAAAATTTGTTGGGCAATGTCTTGAGTATACCGAGAACTCATATGTGGTCATAAACCACTGTTTGAGCGCATGGCAGGGCTCAGAAGGGAAGGAGCACAATTTAACTTTTGGAGCTAATTTTCCATTCAAAAAGTCAAACAGTGCTCCTTCCCTTTTGAGCCCTGCTGTGTGCCCAAACAGTGGTTTATGACTACATATGAGGTATTGGTGTACTCAGACATTGCCCAACAAATTTTAGGATGCATTTTATCCTGTTGCCCATGTGAAAATGAAAGGATCGAGGCTAAAAGAACAATTTTGTTAGAAAAAAGTACTTTTTCATGGATTAATTTGTGAAGCACCTGGGGGTACAAAGTGCTCGCCACCCATCTAGATATGTTCCTTGGGGGGTCTAGTTTCCAAAATGGGGTCACTTGTGGGGGAGCTCCAAAGTTAAAGCACACAAGGGCTCTCCAACCGCGACATGGTAACGACTAACAGAGCTGATTTTCCATTCAAATTGTTAGTGGACACCATGTTCCATATGGAGAGCCCCTGTGCGCCTAAACATTGGAGCTCCCTCACAAGTGACCTCATTTTGGAAACTAGACCACCGAAGGAAAGTATCTAGATGCATAGTGAGCACTTTGAACCCCCAGGTGCTTCACAAATTGATCCATAATAAGGAAAAAGTTTTTTTTTTCCCCACAAACTTTCTTTTTTTCATTCTTACGGATCAATTTGTGAAGCACCTGGGGCTTCAAAGTGCTCACTATGCTTTTAGATCTGTTCCTTGGGGGGGTCCAATTTCCAAAATGTAGATTCTTGGACAAAGTGCCTCAGTGTCCGCGCTGCTGCTCCGAGACCAAAGAAACAGACACAGGAATGTCTGGATCAGATACAGCCTTTATTTTCCAACGCGTTTCGGAGCCTCCTCCCGAGCTCCTTCCTCCTGAGGAAGGAGCTCGGGAGGAGGCTCCGAAACGCGTTGGAAAATAAAGGCTGTATCTGATCCAGACATTCCTGTGTCTGTTTCTTTGGTCTCGGAGCAGCAGAGCGGACACTGAGGCACTTTGTCCAAGAATCTACATTACAACCACTGTCACCGTTGGGAGTGCGGTCCCTGCAGCAGCTGCTTGTACGCTATTCTAAGTTGTGGGTTTCACAACTGACAAAGGTGAGCAATTCCACATCGATAAGTGAAAATGTGTTATTGAAATAAGACCCTATTTGTGCACTCTTTCTTTCACTAATTTCCAAAATGGGATCACTTGTGGGGTGCTATATAAATTAACTATTTATTGCCTTAAGTTATAGAAGGCATTCAGAAATCTTTCAGTGTACAGGCTAGAGGCCTGTTTGTAGGAAAAAGGCCTTGCTCTTTTCTCTAGTTAGCCCTCTCTCCTCCTTCCCTCCCACCTTCGGGATTCCTCTGGCTCAGATTTTATATAATGTTTTGATTTAGAGGTAGCAGTATAGAAGTTCTTATCAGCATGTTCTGAATGTACTGTAGGAATCCAAGGCTAGATTAAACGAACTAACACACAGAATATAATTGAATGTTTTTTCAGAATAAAATGTAGATTCAGCATAATATGATACAATCACCTAGAAACACCCCTAAGGAAAGCCCCTTTAATGATAAGTAATAAAACTGCTAACGGCTCCTAAAATAAAGGTCTTTGTCATTAAGCTCTACTTTGACATTGATGTCAACGTGGTTCTTTCGGTGGCGTGCACACACTCAGACAAGGCATCCAATTTGGCAGCAGACAATTAAGATGACAGCCCACCCGAAAAGTGTGGAGGGCATCCATTACAGGGGGAGCTCCAATGTTTAGGCACACAGGGGCTCTGCAAATGTGACATGGTGTCCACTAACAATTTGAATGGAAAATTAGCTCAAATTCAAATTGTTAGCGGACACCATGTCGCATATACTAGACCCCCAAGGAACATATCTAGATCAAAATGGGGTCACTTATGGGGTGCTCCAATTTTTATGAACACAGGGGCTTCTCCATATGCGACATGGTGTCCGCTAACAATCTGAATGGAAAATAAGCTCCAATTGTTAGTGGATATCATGTCGCATATGGAGAGTATGTAGTGTATGTGAGGTTGGTGTGTGTAGTATACGTCAGGTTACTGTATGTGGTGTTTACTACACCACACACACCAACCTGACATACACGGTCAGTTTGGCGTGAGCGGTGTAGTGTACATCAGGTTGGTGTGCGGTGTGGTATAATTTAGTGTATACACCACACACACACAAACAACCTGACATACACTACAATACACACACACCAACCTGACATACGCTATAACACACTAACCCGATGTAGTGCATGTCAGGTTGGTGTGGTGTACATCAGGTTGATGTACGTACGTGTGGGCGCGTGTGTGGGCGCGTACGTGTGGGCGCATGCGTGGGCGCGTACGTGTGGGAGCGTACGTGTGGGCGCGTACGTGTGGGCGCGTACGTGTGGGCGCGTACGTGTGGGCGCGCGTTCTGTAGGGAAGGTCAGGATGTGTTTTAGTCTGGGGACGTGTGATGAATTCTGAAGCATTCATTCAAACAGTCCCGGTTTGTCAGGACACGTTTCACATTGGAAACGGGTGGTCCTTCCTATCCCTCTTATGGCAGACCCGGCACCTTTTTCTTGTCCCCTCACCTGGAAAATGTTGCCCTGGTACCACACGTGAAACTAGAGTTCCAGGGGTGCTGGGGCCACTTCTTCACCTTCAAACATCAGGGCTTTTATCACCGCCTCCTGGAACTGGAGGAAGGTGTTGGTGGTCTGGCCTGCACATCGTGATGGCACTGTATAACGCATACGTGCTATCTGTACGATCTGCACGGCCAGTTTTTTGTACCACATCTTCGCCTTCCGCATGGCACTGTAGGGATGGAGGACTTGATCAGAAAGATCAACTCCCCACATGTGCTTGTTGTACCCCAGGGCACAGTCCGGTTTGTGGACCTGTGCTGGAGTACCTCTAACGGTGGTGGCCGTGGTGCCATGACCATGGATCGTGGTCAAGAAAAAGGGATCGACAGGGATCGACAGGGATCGACAGGGATCGACAGGGATCGACAGGGATCGACAGGGATCGACAGGGATCGACAGGGATCGACAGGGATCGACAGGGATCGACAGGGATCGACAGGGATCGACAGGGATCGACAGGGATCGACAGGGATCGACAGGGATCGACAGGGATCGACAGGGATCGACAGGGATCGACAGGGATCGCTTCATGCCTATGAAAATTGTAGATTCACACTTAAGGCATCAAAACTATGAATTAACACATGTGGAATTAAATACTTAAAGTGTGAAACAAATTAAAATATGTCTTATATTCTAGGTTGTTCAAAGTAGCCACCTTTTGCTTTGATTACTGCTTTGCACACTCTTGGCATTCTCTTGATGAGCTTTAAGAGGTAGTCACCAGAAATGGTTTTCACTTCACAGGTGTGCCCTGTCAGGTTTACTAAGTGGGATTTCTTGCCTTATAAAATGGAGGTAGGGACCATCAGTTGTGTTGTGCAGACGTCTGGTGGATACACAGCTGATAATCCACTGAGACTGTTAG
Organism: Allobates femoralis; assembly: GCA_033576535.1. Classification (NCBI taxonomy): domain Eukaryota; kingdom Metazoa; phylum Chordata; class Amphibia; order Anura; family Aromobatidae; genus Allobates; species Allobates femoralis. The sequence continues at coordinate 140,920,622 of JARQOC010000011.1, forward strand.
AATTTATATTATGGCAAGAAA
>JARQOC010000011.1:140920742-140975211 GCA_033576535.1 Allobates femoralis
GGGGCTGCTGTATACTACCACTGGGGCTGTATATACCTCTGGGGCTGCTGTATACTACACTGGGGCTGTATATACCTCTAGGGCTGCTGTATACTACCACTGGGGCTGTATATACCTCTGGGGCTGCTGTATACTACCACTGGGGCTGTATATACCTCTGGGGCTGCTGTATACTACCACTGGGGCTGTATATACCTCTGGGGCTGCTGGATACTATCACTGGGGCTGCTGTATACTACCACTGGGGCTGCTGTATATACCTCTGGGGCTGCTGTATACCACACTGCTGGGGGCTGTATACCTGTGCTGGGGTCCACCCTCGGCTTATACACGAGTCAATAGGTTTTTCCAGATTTTTGGGGCAAAAGTAGGGGGGTCGGCTTATACACGGGTCGGCTTATACACGAGTATATACGGTAATTCATCAAAACAATAAGCAAAAATTATACAATCAACATAACATCTGGGGCACTTTGTTCTTCTTGTCTTTATCCCCCCTCTTCTTCGTCCTGGAAGGCAAAGAAAAATAGATAAATTAATGTCAGGATATGAATTAATAACTTGATCCTCACTTATTTCAATATATGACATCACAGAACTCAGTGGCATGAGACACTAATAAGGATCTAAACCTTATAATTCTTTGTGGCTTACCGGTTCTATCCCCCAGAGAGGAAGATAGGATGTTTTTATTTATTTTGCCTTGTTTTGTAAATGCTTTTACAAGCGGTTCCGCTCACAATTTCATTGATTTTTTTATATGGTTCTCTTAACCGGATTTTTTACATTGTGTTTGTGATATTATGTTATTGTTAATGTAGATAATATTTGTTTTGAATGTTTTTTGCGCCAAAAATTGTAACCCTTCCCATCTGATGACGTTTTTCACGTCATTATTGGTAGATACTCCCACTAATAATGGTTATGAAGTTGGCTATATATATGTCTGGAATTGTGGGTGTGTGTATCCCAGAGGAAGGTGCCAGGAGGGCACCGAAACGCGTAGGAGGCAGGAGGAAATAAAATATTTCGTGGAAGTTCCATCTTCACGTGTTTTCTTTGGAGTGGATGATCGTAGCAGCGCGGACTGTGACACACCATTTTTTCCCTATCATCTGGTCATCTGAACTTTGCATTTGTGGGGGATTAAGCCTTTCCACTTCATGCTCACCCACTACGGCCATATCCCCAGAGGACTGTTACTTCTGAGCAGCGCATTTTCAATTACCGCTATCCCGGGCCCGCCGTGTGGTTGAAAATGCGTTCAGTATCATGGCCAATAGATTCTGCATCTTTCTTACCCCTTTGAATATGAAACTGGAATCTACAGATATAGTGCCTAGACATCCATCTCAAAGACTTAATGGGTGTTGGTCTGAGTCTTGAAAATGTCAGAACTCCTTGAGACAGAGGGCATGTAAGTCATGTTATATGGCAGACACATTCTCCACAAGGGTATAATGTTGTGTGACACTGTTGGAAGCCAACATGGACAATGTAAGTTTATTGGAATCGCTGAATTCCATATTGGATTTTATGAGAGCTGAATATTTCCAGGACTCTTCGATCATATACAGGATTGTGATCTGTTAGGCCAGAAGGTCTGTTTTCTTTTGTGTGAGATAGTAAAGGTTGCATTTACATACAAAAAGAACATTGGTCCTGCAGCCTCCTGGACAATACAGGAATACACATCCTCTGTGGATCTTCAATATAGACGATGTTTGCCAACTAATCTTATCTACATGTGTATACAGCCTTTGTGGATTTGGAGCATTGACCATTGCTGCTCAGGTAGACACCCCGTCTCCGGCCTATGGAGATGTATATTGCTATACAATGCTTGTGGTGTTTTGAATAATGAACCAATTATGCTTCAGATGGACATCTTGGAACCAGCCAAGATTGAGGTAAACCCATCCTATAGAAGGCTTTCTTTCCTAATACAAGGACGCCATCCGCAGGCAGGTGATTACCACTGCGACCAATAATGTCACATAAGATTGCCACAGAAGATACTGAAGAAGGGCGGAGTCGTGGGTTGTATGTGGGTGTGGATGTAAAATCTGTACTATAAATGGAGGTGAAATCAAGACACTCTCTCTCTTTTCTACCTTGGACCATGGGATAAGACCATCTACATCTGGCCTAAGTATCACATCCATATCTTCCATGTAACTTTTCTCTCTCTATCTCTTTCTATCTCTCTCTCTGCCATGACTATTGATATATAGATGCATTTGTATTTTTCTCTAATTATAGGACATTGAAGATAGGTTTTATTATTATCTTTATTATAATTGTTATTTGAATTGTCTTATTTTCCTGTTATTAAACATCATTATTATTTTTCCAACTTGAGTTATTACTCATATAGGAAATATTCAGGACAGGAGACAGTGCGGGAAATCACATCCAACATTTGGCACCCCAGCGGATCGTGGAGAAACAACATTCTACGCAGAACCTAGAAGTTCCCAACTGCTTCATCCAAGTGCCTGAGAAAATTTGGTTGCAAGACAAGAAAGCTTCTTCTTCAAGGAAACAAACCTAAGGGGAATATCTTATCGGTGGACAACTGACACGCTGGTCGTGGAAACTGTGGAACGCCTGAGATATTGACCGGAAGTTCTGGGATATTCTACATCAGTGAGCGGACGCGCTTAATTGGTGAGCATACATTCCTTTAATTAGATTTTATACATGCATTATATTTTATGGTTATTAATGTCTATCTGTTCAGTTTGTCTTTTTGTTAGTGGAGTGTTTTTTTTTTGTTTTTGTTATTTTTTTTTTGTTGAATTGTTGCCGGTAAAGTTAGGGTAGCTCCCTGTTGATTGAAGTTCTCATAAGATCTAAAGGGTAAAACCAGACATCTCTGAGAAGAAAGTGAGTTATAGGTTGAAATCTAAATCTCATGTTAAGGGGAAGTAGCCTTATGCTTCAATAGGAGATCACTCGTGGCCTGGATCTTGGATCTGTAGTTGATCAAGTGCATGAGACACTGTCAGTCAGGTATAAGTTAAGTCGCAAGACTGTGGCAGTAATTGCCTGAGGGAAGATTGTATTCAATCTGAGTCCCTGGTTTAGTGAAGTAGTATTCACTGGTTTGTGTATTGTTGTTACGTATTTGTCATTTCTGTTTGTAAAGTTGATTTGTTTATTTTTTGTTTTCTTTTGAGAGAATAGTTGGACTTAATTAACATGGAGATAGTCAATAAGTTTATTGAAAAGTATGCCTCTGCTCAGTTTAGTACTTGTGCTGATGATGCGTTGACACATCAGTTTAATGATTTAATGAAACAATGTGAAGGGCAGAGTGATAACAAAAGTAAATTGTCCAAAAAGAAAGCAAAGAAAGAGAAATTAGCAAATGTTTTGTGTATGTTGTTGAAAATGAAGGGAATTGCAGAGCAAAAGGAATTGCATTGGTATTCAGAGAAAGCTCAATTAAGAGGTGAGGTGGATAAAATTGAACAGGAAGTCAGTGTAGCTATTGCTAGTGCTGAAGATCATAGTTGTGAATGTGAAGATCTAAAGGGGATGTCACACGCGTCAATATCACTGTCAATGTCGCTCGTACGTCACGGATTTTCAGTCGCTCGAGCGACATAAAAGTGACGCAGGAGCGACATTGAAGCGTGTGACCAAGCGATGCAACCAGCGACATGTCGCTGATCGCCGATCACAGGTTTCACTGCCAGATGTAAAACCTGTCGCTCATCGCTCAGTAGACCTTGTGCATCGCTGCGTGTGACACTAAACTCAGCGATTTATTTTCTATTTTGACAACGTACAAGCGACTAAATAAAATCGCTCGCAAGATGGCGACATCACCGCATCGCTGGGTCATATTGACGCGTGTGACATCTTACCTGCGATAATTTCACATCGCTCAGGCGATTAATAATTTGTGACGCATGAGCGATATTGTGGGCGACATTGACACGTGTGACAGGCCCTTAAGGGATGAAGTAGACAATATGATTTACCAAAATTGTGAATTAGAAGATAAGTTGGAGGAGTACAAGGAGAGATGTAAACTTAGAGAACAACAAATTGCTTTGCTAGAAGAAAAAGAAGCAAAGTATACTGATGTTATGACAATACTTAGGAACCAATTGCATGATGCCAATGTTAAATTGGAGATAAAAGAACATGGTAATATGTCTTTGACATCACAGGAGAGTACTAAAGTAAATAACCATTGTTGTAATCAGATGTGCAAGTCTAATGATCAGGAGAAAAGAGACTGGAAAAGGGGGGAGGAGCAGCCTGTGTGCAGTGCTGATAACCCTGAAGATAGCCCAAATCACAGTTCCTCTCTCTTTACTCCTGAGTCAGATAGATTGAGACAAATGAGAGAATGTTTGCTTATGAATAGCAGCAATCAAGTACAGTGCACAACACTCACCATACAAGAAAAGACAAACCTATGTCAGATATTAGGGAAATGTGACACAAGCGCATCAGCCATTAGTCTTTCCAATAAGTTAGAAGCTGTAGTGACACAATACAATCTAGGTAATAGGGCTGCATGTGCATTACTTCGGGTATGGCTCCCATCCCAACTCTGTGAAAAGTTGCAGCCCCCTGTAGGATCTCACAAAGGATTGTCTGCAGATCTTGAATGTAATTGGGGAAATGCTAGTGACAGAATGGAGGAATTAAAGAGAGTTATGGGAGGACGGGATACGAGAGGTACTAATGCCTTAGAAAATTTTAAACTAAATAGAGGAGATGATCCAATTATTTTTTGCAATGAATATTTGACATTATATCGTTCTACCTATAACTGCCCTGACATGTCGCCTGATGATAATAGTTTTCTATATTCAATGGCTAACAAATGCACTTTTGTTGATTATCCAACAAAAGTTGCCTTGAGGAATGCAAACTCCTATCAAGCCTTTGTAAATATATTAAAGGATTGGATTCAGGACACAAGTCATGACAACAAGCCCCAAAAGAGGATCTCAGAATTAGTCAAAAATGAAGGCAAAGTAAGGTTTATTGGGAAATGTTACAAATGTGGATACACAGGTCACACTATGAAAGAATGCAGAAGTAGTAAAAGAGTTATCAATAATAGACCTTTTATTAATAGGAAGCACGATCAAAAACAAGAATCAAATAATGCAAGTAATGGAGAGCATAGTCTTCCTGAGGTTACATTATATGGCCCACTTCTGGAAGAGCTGAGGAAGATTGGCAAGGCAATGGCAGGGAAGCCAGAGGAGTTAAAGACCCCACCTCCAACAAATCCTTATGTAAAACAATAGGGATGTCAGGCCCCGGTGTTGTCCCTAGTGAGTCAGCTAAGCAGGGACAAGGGTGGGAGACCTAGTATTCAGGGTACGGTAGGGGGCCATCGTACAAACATTTTACTGGATACAGGTGCTGCTGTCAGTTTGACTAATCTGGATTTGATTAAAGACCCTGGTGGTAAACATATTTTTCTGAGAGGGTTTGGAGGACAATTAGTACCTTCAGAACAATCATTACCAGTAACAATTAACCTGGGAGACCTACGTGTTGAGCATAGCTTATATCTTTCACCAAAACATGAGGGTACCATTATTGGGTCAGATGTTATGAAGGAACATGGACTTATTCTTGATTTGTGCAACTGGATGTTGTGGAGAGGGTCACGGTATAAAGGTTGTTTAAAAATGGTTACTGACAATTATGGTATCGATTCAATCAAAGGTACTGAATCTTTAGATCCAACCATGCTTTTGAGAACAGATGATGAAATATTGGCAGACATCTTGTGGCAGCATACCAATGTATGGGCAAATTCAAAAACCCAATGTGGCAAGGTATCCAATATGGTGGTAATGGTAGAGGGTCCTGATCCCCCTCCCCAGAGACAATATAAAATACCACCAGAGTCAGTCCCCTACATTAAGAGAATACTGGATGATTTGCTAATTCAAAATGTTATCAGGGAATGCCAATCCACCAATAATGCGCCCTTATGGCCAGTTAGAAACCAGATGGTTGGCATCCAAGGTTGGACTTCCAAGCTTTAAATAAATGTACCCTTCGTGTCACTAATGTGGTTGCCAAAATGCCTGATATGAAGACAATTCTAATGGCAATACGGGGAACTGATGCAAAGAGCACTGCAATCACCCCATATCAATTAATGACCGGTAGAGTAATGAACCTTTGCCATCCTGCAGATCCCAAACTTAGTACCCCCATGAGAGAAAGTGCAGAGAAGGAAAAGTTCCTGACACAGTTACAAGACCAAGTGCAAAAATATTTACATTTTGCAGCTGCCAATATGGCTCCAAAAGCAAAGGAAGAACCAGGCAAGCCACCAATAAAATTACAACTAGGTGACAAGGTGATGGTAAAGAATTTTGTACCCAAATCTTCATGGGATGCAAACTGGACAGGACCTTATGTGGTAACCATGACGTTGAGTGAACAAGTGGTAAAAGTTAAGCGAGTAGACAAGAAAAGTGTCAAATGCATGAAAAGGAGGGATATAGAAAAGTGGGTTCATGCAGATCAATGTAAACAGATATAACTGATAAGAATTTGATGCCGCTCTTGTTCTTGTTTTCCAGGATCCTAAATGAAGCGTGAATTGAGAGACGGAAATTTCTGGATTCTGGATATTGGAATTGCAGCAATTTTGTTGACAATTGGAATCACAAATGCTATAGAATCAACTCACATTGAACACTCTGGAGATATCGATCAGGGTATATTACCAAATGAGGAATATGGGAAGGTATTATTTGCACACACAGATATAATCATTGATGCAAATTGCAACCATAAAGATAGTGGTGTTAAAAGTAGAACAGTAAGACTGATACTAGAGGGTAAAAAGGTAACTGGGAGATATTATCAGGGTCCCAGCAATCAGTATAGTGTTGTCTTTTCATTTGGGAGAGTCAATCATAGTTCCAATACTCAGAGGTTAACATATATGGAAGGTGTACAAAATATAGATCCAAAGTCACTACAGCCATTTATGATGGCAACAGTATATGTAAATGAAACTGGCTACTGGTTGGGGGAAGAGTCTAAGTTACCTAACAAAAATGAGCATAAGAGGATAGATTATGGATATTTTAGTGACAACTTAAAAGAAGGAGAATACTTGTTTGTATGTGGTATATATTGGCGTAATAATATACACCCAATGTTCAGGCCAAAAAGGATCACCCTCACATATCGTGAGGCATGCATTGGGGATGCCACGGAGGTTGAGATGTCAGTTCAGCAAGGGCAAAGTTTTATAATTGGGTCACTATCTAAACCCTACAAGTCCTATAGAGAAATGGTTGGTTATTGGGCATGTGGAACACCAGAAATAGAAATAGGTGAGATGCACATAATTGATGTTGCTCCAGATTACATAAAACCATGCGTGATCAATGAATCTGACAGCAATCAGCAGACAATGTACTTAGAAGAAGGGCACCCTTTACAAGTCAACCTAGATTCTACTCAAACCATTGCTAGTGACGTTCAATATGCCTTTGTTACTTGGCGAGTTAATATCTCTCTATGGTTGATAAAAACCTATTACCCAATTTGTGCAGGATATACACTAAATCATGTGCATGCCCTATATCGATGGTTTACTAACAAAAATGCAGAAAATCGAATAAAACACCATCATAAACCACTTAATTCAGGGAATGACAGAGGGCGAAGGGACACTTTCAGCACACTGTTGGGAGGATTAGGAACAGGTATGGGTATCATTAATGAAGCTGATATCAGTAGTTTAAGAACAAAACTTGTAGACATAGCTACCAATAGTAAGAAAGGTTTTGAAGTACAAAGGAAAATCAATGATATAATTAACAATTTACAGCAAGATCATGTAAACACATATCGGAGTAGCAAAAGATTTTATTCAAAACTTCAAAGAATTAATGGAAGATGCAGTGACAAGAGGTAGGAATATGTCTTGGGCTCTAGTCTGTACACAAGGACAAATGGAATTATCAACTAACATTAAGATAGCAGTACAATCTATTTATGATGGACAGTGGCCATTTGAATGGCTGTCTCAAGCCACTACCGTGTTACCTGAACTCATGAGCAGTACACATTCAAAATGGTGGGTGAATGCGTGGGTTGGGTGCAACAACTATGACTTTGAGAAATGCTATGCTTCTTCATTTATTCCATACACCAATTCACCATTAGAGCTCATGCATAAAATTAGTTCAATTGGTATTTTGACTGGAGATTCTACATTACTACACCCAAGGTTAGAACATCCTCAAGTAATTAGGAGAAATGGAAGGTGGACACAGATTGACATTTCCCTTTGCATACAAAGAAATCACAATATTCTATGTACACCAGGACAGTTTAGGTTGGTTGAAGACAAATGCTGGAATAATTCATCCACTTGTATTCTAGATGGGGAATCGATCTCAAAAGACAAAGCACCCATCTTCTATCTAGGGCATCAAAGAGTTTGTTTCTTTCTCCTAAATACCACCAATGTATCTATAACAACACAACATTGTTCTTTAATGACATCTGTAGCTAGGGGAGCATGGTGTACTCTTGGTGGGGTTACAGAAATCAAGACATCTAACTGGATTTATGTAATTCCCACTATTGCTAATATGTCAATTGATCTGAAATATCACACTCCAGTTAATCTCCAAGCATTAAACCTAGGAATGGGGAAAGAACTCGGAGAATGGCTGGTAAAATTTAATAGGGATGAATAGTTATTGATGAAGCTTAATCAGGAGAAATCGAATGCCACAATTGTATTACATCATGACCAAAATGAACTAAAGGAGGTTACCCATCTACTAGAAAATAATGCTAAGGGTTATTGGTGGGAGGTAATATTTGGTCATTCAAGTGCAGCAAATGGCATATTGAATTATTTGATTCACCCAATTGTAATTTTACTTATTGTTTCTGTAATTTTATCTCTTTTACAAGTTTACATGTGCTGTGTAACCCGGTATTTATATAAAAAGATTCAGAATTTAATGGTTAAAGGACAAGCCAATGTCAAAATTGCATCATGTGAGACAAATGTACAAATTCCCATTGAATTAAAAGAAATTGTAATATGTGAGAATTGTGGCAGAAGAGGGCACAGTAGTAAAGACTGCTTGATTCCAAAACGAAACCTATAGTAGAAGTACATATCCTATGAGAAATGATGAAATTGTTTGATTGTTGTTCCATATGATTTTTTGTGTGATGTAATGATCCTATGTAAAATTTGATGTGTATTTTCCATGTATGCCTTCTTCAATGTCCTATTAGAAATTAAGCTATAACAAAATTAACTGTTCTTGGAGTGAATGTTGACATATGGTGAGTGAATGTGTCGGCGGCTCTTTGCCCTAAGAAGAGGAGTCAACTACAGTGGCGAAGAGGATTCTGGATTTTGTGGCCCCTTAAAATGCCATGTGTCATTCAGACACAAAGGGGGGTATGTTGGAAGCCAACATGGACAATGTAAGTTTATTGGAATCGCTGAATTCCATATTGGATTTTATGAGAGCTGAATATTTCCAGGACTCTTCGATCATATACAGGATTGTGATCTGTTAGGCCAGAAGGTCTGTTTTCTTTTGTGTGAGATAGTAAAGGTTGCATTTACATACAAAAAGAACATTGGTCCTGCAGCCTCCTGGACAATACAGGAATACACATCCTCTGTGGATCTTCAATATAGACGATGTTTGCCAACTAATCTTATCTACATGTGTATACAGCCTTTGTGGATTTGGAGCATTGACCATTGCTGCTCAGGTAGACACCCCGTCTCCGGCCTATGGAGATGTATATTGCTATACAATGCTTGTGGTGTTTTGAATAATGAACCAATTATGCTTCAGATGGACATCTTGGAACCAGCCAAGATTGAGGTAAACCCATCCTATAGAAGGCTTTCTTTCCTAATACAAGGACGCCATCCGCAGGCAGGTGATTACCACTGCGACCAATAATATCACATAAGATTGCCACAGAAGATACTGAAGAAGGGCGGAGTCGTGGGTTGTATGTGGGTGTGGATGTGAAATCTGTACTATAAATGGAGGTGAAATCAAGACACTCTCTCTCTTTTCTACCTTGGACCATGGGATAAGACCATCTACATCTGGCCTAAGTATCACATCCATATCTTCCATGTAACTTTTCTCTCTCTATCTCTTTCTATCTCTCTCTCTGCCATGACTATTGATATATAGATGCATTTGTATTTTTCTCTAATTATAGGACATTGAAGATAGGTTTTATTATTATCTTTATTATAATTGTTATTTGAATTGTCTTATTTTCCTGTTGTTAAACATCATTATTATTTTTCCAACTTGAGTTATTAATCATATAGGAAATATTCAGGACAGGAGACAGTGCGGGAAATCACATCCAACAGACACCATTAGCAAAACCTTCTCTCTGGAACCCATACAGATATCGTTGTCCTGGAATGAAGGTAAAATAATTGTACGGTTCTTGGATTTTTCCTTCTAGGCATTGTACCATTAAGCGACCTGGTCCTAAAGGTGACATATTTGTACTATTATTAGGTTCCCAATGATTCTCTGAATAGGCTGAGCCTGCCATCATCATTCTTACCACTAGCGTCACACTGGAGATGTGTCCTGTTCAGATGTTTCCTACTTCTCTGGCCACTTGGTATCATTGTGGCCCAGCATCCAGTGATCTGTTGAACGATTATAGTGGTTTTATGTATATCTGTTATAGTAGATTAATGTATATCTGTATTTACAATGTTACTTAAGGACCCACCTTCGACCTACCAACCCACCTTTCACCCAACTATCCTTGTGCGACTATGAATGAATTGGTGAGGCTTCAGTGGCCTTTCCTTGGTCGATGTGGATCCAAAAGGATTTCTGGCATCTAGAGGATCTCTTTTTAGTTGGTATCGGTCTCTGTACCCTTAGCATGGTGTCGCCCATTACATCAAGGATCTGGTAAGGTCCTTCCCAGTTTGCATCACATGGTTTGGATTGACAGAAGATTTTTACCATTAACTTTTCCCCTACTGAGGGCAATGGTGTCTCCCCCTGTCGGTACGGTTTAAGTAACAGTAAAGCTGCATGAAGCAGCAGTTCCTTCAGGTTCATTTGAACCTGTTGGAGGAAAATGTCTCTGGCAATGGCATTTTTCATTTGCTCAGACATTTGGGGCTTGTTAGGTAGACACAGAGGCATTTTGCGTCTGGTAATCAGCTCAAATGGAGTGATACCGATACTGGTAGCTTCTGTTGCCCGGATAACCATCAGCACCACTGGAAGGGATGTTACCCAAGAAGAACCCCTCCCGAACAGTGCTTTATAAAACCGTGATTTCTGGGTGTGGTTCATTTGCGCCACCATGCCCATGGACTGAACAGTGTAGGGAACATGAAATCTCTACTTTATGTCCAGACGTCCACAAGGTGGTTTCATGACCTCAACCCGTGAAGTGTGTTTATCTGTCTGATTCTATCACTCTAGGGAAACCGCATCGTGACAGAACCTGTTCCCAAAGAACCTGGGTGGTGGAGTAGCTGTATCATTGACCGTGGGGATGGTTTCTACCCCATTTGGTGAAGACATCCACCACCACCAGTGCATAACAGCAGTTACAACTTCCTGCTGGTAATGGTCCAACGTAATCAATCTGGATTGCGGACCATGGACCCTCTCTGCTGGCGGAACTTGCTGCAGCACTGGCTTCAGGACTGATGCCCTTGGGTTCTATAAGGATAGAGGTTGGCTCAACTGCTTAAAAAGGTGCTCAAGGGAAAAAGGGAAGATAATCAATTGTAAATCATCCCTGGCACACTAAAAAAGAAAATGGTACGTTGTTTCTTTCTAGATTTTATTTATTTGTGATGCTTATGAAAAAAATCAGACGTTTCGGCTCTCACACGAGCCTTCATCAAGTGATACTGTGAAAATACAAATTAATAAAACAAAGTACATATATGTCCATGTGTAAATAACATTCAAGCTGTACAATCCGAGTGGTATAGGTCTGTGAGTGATTGTGACAGTGACTGCGCAATATAACTAAAGGTGGTATACGTGATGTGTATAAGAGTGATATGAAAAAATGAATATTGATGAGAGAAGTGAAAAGAACAGAAAGAGAAAGGAAAATAAAAGAGATGATGAACAAAGATTATGGGAAAGATCTATATAGACTATAGGGTTGTATAGAGTGTTGATTAGAAGATTATATAGACAAAGGTATGTACCTTATAGGCTAAGGATAGTTGCTTACTGAGGGTACAGGTATGTCCCTTTAGTGGCTGTATCATATGCAGACCCTGCAGACCATAGAATAGAAATGTACACATATGTGTGAGACCTAAATGTACAGCTCTAGTAGTCATGGAGAGATGGATACGTTTGAAATCAGAAAATATGCTAGGGAATATAACCTCAGGTTATGACTACATGGTAAACCTTAATATAGGTGCCTATGTGTAGATGGCTGTAAGATTCTGCTCATAAACCAGGGATCTGCCTGTTAGAGTATAGGGAAATTAGGCTAAGATAAAAGGATTTGATATGGTGAAAGCACATACCAAAGGTATTGGTCCTATGTCTCCTGTCCTGTGAAGGAAAGGATGTTGATATAAGTATAGGGAAACCATAAGAGGCATATACTGCTCAAATGAGCATAGTAGAAGTTAAATTACCTTGTGGTTGAGAATTGGAGTGCATAGTGGCACGGAGTAGTCAAGTGGACCCAGGAGCGAGTGTCTGCTCCATCCAACCGCTACTTATAGCGGTCGGGTAATGAGAGAAGCGCCAGGACAGGAAGTGCGTCATTGCGTGTCGCGTCAGTGCGCATGCGCGGGCGTGTCGCCATATTGGTAAAGGAGTTTGTCCCATGTGAAATACTGTGCATGCGCGGTCTGCGCGGACCGGAAGTGTCCTCTTGTATCTCGTAGGAGATACAGAGAGCGTCCCTATCGGTGTTATGTGAAGTGAGGTTAATGTGGGAGGTGTTTAGAGAGGTCCAGATAAGCTAAAGAAAGGCAGTATGCATTCATGCAGGTACAAGGTGCAAAAGCGATCCTGTGCAGTGGTCTGGTGGAGGTGCCCATATTCAAGTTCCTTTCTAGAATAGAAATGGAAAAGTTAGTACAACCATACATAAATGATTAAGATCATCAAAAGCACAGAACATTCTTATTGATTACATTTGTTAATCAATAAAAAGCAATCATGTCACGAAAGGTGAATCATTTACACATCCTTGGTCAGGGAAGAGATTCAATATCAATGGTTTCTTTACGTGTGATTCTTCCTTTGTCGTGTACCTAATCAAGTGCCCGTGCGGTCTCGGATATGTTGGGGAGACTACCCAGCATGTCCGAGACCGCATAAGTAAACACAAATCTACCATTCGCTGTAAAAATACGTTATTACCTGTTCCAGCCCACTTCATAGAAAAAGGACACACAGTTAGTCAGCTCAGATTCCAGATAATTGAACATGTCCCTGTAGCTAGGCGAGGAGCTAATCGCATACAGAAACTGAAAGAAAGAGAATCCTTTTGGATTTATCACCTTAATACCCTCCACCCACATGGCATGAATCGCGAATTTGAGCTTCACTATTAGCACTGTTATTTCATTATACTGTGTGGGCATATTGTGTAATGTTCCCCTTTTTTTCATTTCAGTGTAATCTAATTGAAGTGTGTGAGATGGGCATTCCCCACCTACAATGTAACATGATTGCTTTTTATTGATTAACAAATGTAATCAATAAGAATGTTCTGTGCTTTTGATGATCTTAATCATTTATGTATGATTGTACTAACTTTTCCATTTCTATTCTAGAAAGGAACTTGAATATGGGCACCTCCACCAGACCACTGCACAGGATCGCTTTTGCACCTTGTACCTGCATGAATGCATACTGCCTTTCTTTAGCTTATCTGGACCTCTCTAAACATCTCCCACATTAACCTCACTTCACATAACACCGATAGGGACGCTCTCTGTATCTCCTACGAGATACAAGAGGACACTTCCGGTCCACGCAGACCGCGCATGCGCAGTATTTCACATGGGACAAACTCCTTTACCAATATGGTGACACGCCCGCGCATGCGCACTGACACGACACGCAATGACGCACTTCCTGTCCTGGCGCTTCTCTCATTACCCGACCGCTATAAGTAGCGGTCGGATGGAGCAGACACTCGCTCCTGGGTCCACTTGACTACTCCGTGCCACTATGCACTCCAATTCTCAGCCACAAGGTAATTTAACTTATACTATGCTCATTTGAGCAGTATATGCCTCTTATGGTTTCCCTATACTTATATCAACATCCTTTCCTTCACAGGACAGGAGACATAGGACCAATACCTTTGGTATGTGCTTTCACCATATCAAATCCTTTTATCTTAGCCTAATTTCCCTATACTCTAACAGGCAGATCCCTGGTTTATGAGCAGAATCTTACAGCCATCTACACATAGGCACCTATATTAAGGTTTACCATGTAGTCATAACCTGAGGTTATATTCCCTAGCATATTTTCTGATTTCAAACGTATCCATCTCTCCATGACTACTATAGCTGTACATTTAGGTCTCACACATATGTGTACATTTCTATTCTATGGTCTGCAGGGTCTGCATATGATACAGCCACTAAAGGGACATACCTGTACCCTCAGTAAGCAACTATCCTTAGCCTATAAGGTACATACCTTTGTCTATATAATCTTCTAATTAACACTCTATACAACCCTATAGTCTTTATAGATCTTTCCCATAATCTTTGTTCATCATCTCTTTTTCCTTTCTCTTTCTGTTCTTTTCACTTCTCTCATCAATATTCATTTTTTCATATCACTCTTATACACATCACGTATACCACCTTTAGTTATATTGCGCAGTCACTGTCACAATCACTCACAGACCTATACCACTCGGATTGTACAGCTTGAATGTTATTTACACATGGACATATATGTACTTTGTTTTATTAATTTGTATTTTCACAGTATCACTTGATGAAGGCTCGTGTGAGAGCCGAAACGTCTGATTTTTTTCATAAGCATCACAAATAAATAAAATCTAGAAAGAAACAACGTACCATTTTCTTTTTTAGTGTGCCAGGGATGATTTACAATTGATGCCCTTGGGTTGACCTGAGCACGTACCAGACATTGCTCGATGACTTCCTCTACCGTGTTGGACATTCCAGACCAGTATAATTTGTCTCTTTTAGGAGGGACAGTAGCTTAGCTTGATCAAGGTGCCCAAAGAGTTGGTGGTTTAGTGTCGTCAGTTCTGCCTGCAGATGCTTCGGGACTACTGGTAAAGGAAGTTGTTGGGTACCAGTATCATGACACAGCATCCCCTGAATTATTGCCCAGGGATGCTGTGGAGCTGAGATATGTGTCATCATATGTATTTTGCCCATTCCTCCCCAAATGACACAGGGCCATCTTTTAGTTTGGTTTGCCTCACTGCAATCCGGAATGCAGGGATCTGCTCAGTGCTTGGTTCCCGAAGGACTCCAGATACTGCTGCAAACTTTGCCAGTTTGTCAGCTTTGTTATTGCCTATGATCAAAGGCTGTTCTCCTCTCTGGTGCGCTGGGACTTTAATGGTTGCTGCCTCATCCGGATGTGTCATGCCCCAATCCCACAATTCATTCAGTACTGTAACATGGGCCAAAGATTTATTCTGGCTGTCCACAAATCCTTGTTTTTTCCATGCATCCAGGTGCAGGGTGAAAGATCGAACTACATATGAACTGTCACTATATATAGTTCGATTCCCTGGAGGTTGAAAAAGGAGGACCTCCTTGACAGCCTCCAGTTCAGCCCGTTGTGCAGACATGTGACCTGGCAACTTGACGAGACTCTGGGTGCCTGTGGTCTTACCCAGTTCTGCAAACCCTGTCATATAGATACCATCCAGATAGAATCGAGAGCCATCAAAGATGACCCTGTCTTCTGGATGGCTGTCGGTCCTTAACATTTGTGGTGTACTGGAAAGTGATGGTTGACCACAGTCATGTTCGTTCCCTGTCATGTTTAACAACTGGGACAGAGCATACTTTGCCTTGCGGTCCACTTTCAGATTCCAGCCACTGAAATCCATGAATCCACCTCCCAAATCACTGTTGGGAGACTCCAGGGAGTGTACCTCTGAGTAAAAGGACCAAAGGAGAATGCAGAGTATGTAAATTGAAGGGTCAGAAGCCTACTGTCATGCCCTTGGCTGCAGGACTGGTCTCTGCTAAGCAGAGTGATCAGTGCTCACCATGCAGCTCCACTGGTTCTGCTCAGCCTGGTCTGTCTCCTTCTCTGCTAGGAACCTGTGTCCTCTTGGCAAGTCTCATGGGAATGTTCTTAGGATGCGCGCCCGCCATCCTGCACATCTTATAGGAGAAATACACCTGTTCTCCATTAGGTCTCTGCTTGAGTGCTGCTGCTCTGAGCATAAAAGGCACCCTCCCCCTATGGGAGGTGCCTGGGCAACATGTTCATTCTCTGGAAATTGTTGCCTCTGCTCAGGCCACAATCTGCTGAACTCAGCAATAAGAAGACTGCTGAATTGTTTCCAATTGATTCTAACACCTCTGTCTCTACAGAACCCTTGGGATGTCCAGGTCTCTCCTGATGTGCACAGGACCATCCAGTTTCCTGCAATGGCTGGATTGTCTCTCCTGGATCGATTGGAGCTCCCAGGATTCATTTAATCGACAGAGCCAGTATTCTACAGTTTCTCCATATCTTCTGTCTGGTCTGTATGGGTCGCCCCTCTGATCAGGGATTCGTGGCAGTCAGGCCCCTGATGAAGCTGGTAAACTAAAAACACGCAATATATACGTGGGAACTTTCTACTTGAAGAGGTCTTTCTCTTCTCCCATGGCTCTGCATAATACTGGCACTATTTTGCACTTTGGTATGGCTTATCCGTATGATTATCAATAAGTGTTACTTGTGTACTATTGTAAATACCGTGTAAAATGTACATTGTATATGTGTATTAGACTGTATGCATGTGGGACATGGTCAGTTCCCAAATAATGGACACATTCTGTATACTACATGTACATTGCTGATAAAACATATTAAATTATGTACTTAGTATCCTAGATGTAACTTGGGGAATATGTGCAATACCATTTTGTGCTGCTAGTAATTTTGTCAGGTGCCTTTGGTATCCACTGCATCCAAAAAGTTTTACGGGTGTCACATTTGTTGATATAAAAACTGTTCACATTTAAACAACAAAAAAACCTTTTGCTTTTGTTTTGTTCTGCACTAATGGTACCGTCACACGTTTCAACATCGCTGGCGATATCACCAGAAAGTGACGTAACATTGCTGTTGCCGTTGATATCGCTTGTGCGTTGATACGTGTAACGTGGCGATTCAACACCAATAAGTTGCCTCAGTCGAGTTGCCAGGTTCCAGTGCATGTAGTGAAACCTGATGATGTTGCTTAGGCGATCTGTTGTGATCGCTCTGTGTGACATGGCGATAGCGATGATAAAAGTGTAGTGAGGTGAGCAATTCAGACTGTATCATAGAAATGGATATGGAAATGAACTGTGCACAGTCCGCTACTGCCCCCTTGTGGACAAGTGCTGAAACAAACGCAGGGAAGTGGGAAATTCCCTTTTCAGCAAAAGTGTTTACCCAGGAAGAGAGAGAGCAGGAAGTCAGTGCAGATCCAGAGCTGAGCCAGGGGAGACCTGCGTGTGGATGTCTGTTGAAAGAGGGCTACTTTGCTACACCTTGCCGGAAAAATCATCCCGGACGAGCCCCCGTGACTGATCCTGGGCCACTGGACTTTGGTGCTGTGACTCTGTCCGCTCTGCAAAACCTTGCCCGCCGAGCACCCGGAGTGCATGTGCAGGGGCCGTGACCGACGTAAGGTAGCCATTTGTACTGCCGTGATCTCCCTCCTGCTGCTCGGGGTGCCCCCGAGACTGAGAGAGACTTCTGTGCTGCTGTGGACTCCCTTCTGCTGCTCGGTGTGCCCTGAGACTGGGAGAGACTAACAAAGAAAAATCCCGTTACCTGCGGAAGGAGACCAAAGAAGAAGACTGAGGAGTTTCCCCCTTCAGCGCTGCACCGGGACCCATCATCGTGAGATCCCCAGGCCTGCTACGTGGGAGCGACATCTTCTTCTGTGATAGACTGGTACGTGATTTTAGGGAAAGTTAGGGAAAGATACCTTCATTGTTGTGTTTTTCTTTCTTGCTGCGTACCCGGAAGAAGTGAAGATCCAGAGACTCTAATATATACAAGTGCGCATATAGTTCGGTTTACTGTGATATAAACATGTTTGCCAGTAAAGAAACGTTATTATCGGTTAAACCTGAGTATGGGGATTCTGTTGAGAAAGATCATACACACACACCCGTGGCCTTGCCACCGGTCATTACAAAAGCAACTTCAGGGCGTAGTTTCAACCTGAGCCGGTGTGCGGGGATTGGTGGCAGCTCGTGCATTCCGATTGGTAGTCTTTGTCCAAGGTGCCATATTTGATGATCTGTGCACCCATCAGCAGACTTATCTTCTTCTCCAATAGTGCTGAAAGGGCTTGTAACAAGGAGTGTCAATACAAGTCTGCAGGCCATTGATATGGGCTGTATATGTGCGCATCTTCTGCATATTAATATTGACACAAACATGGACAATACCTTGTGTAGGAACACTATATATGTGACACATCACTGACCAGACACAAATATATCTGCACACACATAGTTAATCCAGACTCCAACAGTATCAATACACAGATCTCAAGAGTGTTGTGACTACGAGACGTAGCTGAACTAAACACATACCTATAACCATAATTGGCTTAATACAGACAACACAAAACCAACGCTCCTATATTACATTTTTGCGACGCAACAGTGTCTACCAACAAGCCGCCACACATCACACGAGAGTTGAATGAGAAGCCAACCAAACCGCACATGCGTTGGTTAAAATCCATATTTGACACACACGAAAGAGCTAGGCTTCAAATGCAGTTGTAGCGACCAATCACAGTGTTATGGGCATCGTAAAACACACTGTGGCACGCCTACCTCCTAGCCACGCCCAAACGCCCCCCCCTCACATTGCTCATGTGGTTGCCCTGTGTGACGCGGCAACGTCCACCGGCAACTTCAACTCCCAAGTTGCTCAGGCGACTGGTGTGTACGGGTCGCTCCTCTGGTCAGGAATTTGCGGCATTCAGGCCTTCCTGGTATTGTGACGGCGGAATCCCTGTATAGGAGTTGACCTTTGTTGATGTTCCACTATGTGGTACAGTGTCACGATCCAGAGGGTCCTCCCCTCAGACACCTTTCTCCTTTGTGAAACTTTCCTAATAAATATCTTTGGTTTTATGAAAGTCACTCTCCTGTCTCTTGACTATCAAATATTCAGCTACAACTGCACCACCAGTGGTCTAGTGAGTCCACATTACTTTACCACGCCCTGTGGGCGTAACACCTACAATATGCTCGGTGGTTTGAATTGCAAAATAAATGGCAGCCAGTTGTTTGGCACATTCATCGAACCCTCATTTGACAGGCGAGAGGAGCCGGGATAAGTATCCCATCGGTCAACTGTCATGTTCTATCTGCTGTAGAAGGACAACAGAGAGAGACTCAGTCCCAGCATGCGCCTAGATGGCCATTTCTCCATTTGGGTTGGGGGTGGCTAACACAGGTGCAGGGGAGAGGCCTCTTTTCAGAGTTGAAAAAGCCTCATCCTGCACTTCTGAGCAGCCCTGGAGTGAGGGTTCTTCTCCGATAAGGAGCTCATAAAGGGTTTTCACTTTGGCAGCAAAATCCTCTATGGATTCCCTCATGAAGTTGGCCACTCCCAGGAACTTCTTTAAGTCCTGTAGACTGCCAAGCTGAGGTAACTTAACCATGGCTTTCACGTGGGCCGTCACAATTCTATTGGCTCCAAAAGATATCTGAACCCCAAGGAAAGTCACCTCTGCCCGGGCCAAATTTGCCTTGTGAGGATTCAGCTTGAGTCCAGATTTAGACAGGAGTTCCAAAAGTTCCCTTAACATTAGCATTCCCTTAGCATTCTTCCATGGTCTCTGTGTGCAGGAGTAAGTCATCTACATATTGCAGGAGACATTCCGGCCGAGAAAACACGCGTAGTACAGCCACCAATGCCTGGTGAAAATATGCAAGACTACTGTGGAACCCCTGGGGAAGTACATTAAACATGTACTGTTTGTTCCCCACTCTAAAGGCAAATTTGTACCTACAATTTTCTGGTGAGTTCAACAACAAAGAACCCAATGACAACATCAATAGTCGAGAATATACCACTTTTGCCACTTATCCTCACCATGATGTCAGGAGTCTGTGCAACTGCGAGGGCAGACATCGGGATGTACATATTAAGGAGACGTAATTCTATGGTGAGACGCCACGCATCGGTGTCAGTCTTCTTCACCGGCCATAGAGGGTTGTTGCACTTTGAATTTCCCTCTATGACCACACCCCTAGTCTCCAATTCCAGAACAGCGCTGACTATTGACTGTCGCTTCTGGTGGGAACGATGTTGACATTGAGGGGGTGGGTCTGGCCCTTGTATGTCCATCTGGACACCAATCAATCTGCATTATGCATTTTTACCCTGAGGTCACGGATCAGGATGTTCGTACACAATGGGTTCGATGTCTATATTATGCGAGATCTCTGACCATTTGTGTTCTAGCACATCAGCTGAATTCTCCATTGCTGGCAAGGGTGGTCCCAGACACTGGTGTTGTATGACACACACCTTGGATTGTCTGGGTCCCTTCCACACAATGCTGTTTGCCAAATCTAGAAACTATCTGTTTTAGGTCATTACATCAATTCTGATGATGTTGTCAGAACCAGGGTAATACCACATTGGGATCCTGATGGTTAAGTGTGTGGCAATCTGGACAGTCACTTCCCAAATTCTGTGGGCCTTCACGCCCCCTTGTTGGTGATCAAATCTGATCACTACAAACTGAGGACTGTTTGGATGCAAATCATGTTTGATATTGGTAAAGAAGATCTCCACACCAGTATCAAGCATAATGTGTGTGTCCTGATCTTAAATTTTAGCTTTTCTGTGGGGTTTCCCAAAGGAATCCAGTATGACAGGAGATACTGAAGACAGCACTTTAGGGATCCCTACTTGTCAATCGATTGTTGACAAGATTTCCAGTAGGTACCTGTGAGGTACATACTGCCACCTGTGGGTCCTGAACCATAGTTCTATTTGTGGAATCAGTAGATTCCATACCCACTGTACCATTAACTGGGGTATTTACAGTGGCAACATGTTTTAGTGTCTGCTCTTGTAAATATCCCCGATAGCCATCAGCCTGCTCCCCCACTGTTCTGGCATAATTAGGTTTCATCTTGAAACCATTATTATTGCCAGATATTTTCATGGGTTTTTCAGTTCCGTGCCCATTGAGGACAATTTTTCTTTGTGTCCAAGTTGTAAACACAGAAAGCATTGAATATTTCCTGTCCTCTCAAATAGTGGAGCCATGGGGCAAACAGTTGACTTCCTTCTATCATGGTGTACATGTTCATCTTGGTATCTAATGTGCATGGGCACATGATCCCTAATCTTAACAAACTTTTTATTATTGTGCAGTAGATCTTCTCTATACTGCTCAACAATCATGGGTGCATCAGTGAGCAATGGTTCCCTCGCTGCACTCAACCTAAATTGCAGTATCAAGGTATGGGAATTTTTCCACAAACATGCAGATCATGCCCATTGCGGAATGGTGGCCCATTGCCAGTTTCATGAGTAAGGAAAGCTGTTCTTCCTCATTATGAAACTGTCCATTCCTGGGTTCCGTTCTCTCCATTGCCTCAGGGGGCGGACATATTGCGGTGCAGCCGATGCATTGCATCGGGGCCCCGAGCGGGAGGGGCACCCCTAGGTACTGAAAACACATGGTTAAATTGTGCTGCCTCCCCCTTCTTCCTCCCGCATGTCAGGAAGAGAAGCTCACTAAGCGTCTTCCGGAGGGCCTGCTCTCTTCCTCACACAGGAGCCACTACTCCCCCCAGCTTCCTGCACAGCACTCTGCTGGGAAATGATTAGGGATACTACTCCCCTCAGTCTCCTACCTGCCACTTTACCAGCAGTAGAACACCCTACCACCCACCTGTGCAGCACACAGCATGTAGTCGATGGAGAGGACGAGGGAGGCAACTGTGCATGTTGTGTCCCACGGATGGAGACAACCTGTAATGTCTTCCTTGCATCGTATGTATTTGATTTATCAGGAAAGGTGCATGAAGTTTGTCCCTATTTTCCTCCCTTAGTTTCTCTTTCCTCTGTATAGGACGCCCCTCCCTTCTTCCCCAGTTAGATTGCAGAAGCCATCGTTGATTCCACATGTCTGTAACCCCTGTCCAGATTATTTCCTTTTACCTGCTGTTACGTTGGATTTTATACAAGATTCTGGAAGAAATTTACAGCGTTTCTCCTTTCTTATTACAAGTCATCGTACTGGCCGAGTTGAAATCTATCTGTTTTCCCCTGATGGGTAAGTGTTCTGGGCTTACTATTATCTAAGGTACTGATAACTGCAGCACTGGCATTACAGCCATCAGAAGGAGACAGAATAGTAAAAGGAAAACCTATTACCAGGGTGTATACTGCATGCAATCCAGATAAAGGATCATCCATCAAGGGCTGATAACAAGCCACAGCAGTAACTGTACAGCAGTCTACTCTACATAATTCTTCAGACCTGCTCAGTAAAGATACCCTGTCATTAAGAACGTATACAGGTTATAAATCCTGGCTGACAAGTGATCATCTATGGATTGTTGTGAAGTTGCAGTACACAGGCTTGCAGTACAGCCACTGCAGCAGCTTGCGTAGATCTTAAGCCCTGGCTGCTCCCAAACAAAAACTGATACATTGTATTCGTCTCCCTGACAACCAGCAGAACAGCCTCCACCCTTACAATCCTGTGTACGATGGACAGGACAAGCTGCAATTCATTACCCATCCTGAAGCAGCAAGAAAAAATGGACTCCCGGTCTGCTCACAGTGAAAAACCTAAACGGTTAAGCAAGCCAACATGGAAGGTCAAAGAGAACTTAGAAGTAGAAAGAAGTGAACTGCTTGTCCACACAACATTATCTTGGCAAAAAGTTGTAAAATTAGTGTCTGTCTTATTTATGCCGGGTTCTCATGAGCTACCACCAGAGGGAGACCTAGAAAAACTGTACTCAGCATACCAGTCTTACAAAGGCACTTGTAAGGATTACACCCTTTCCCTGTTGAAAGTAAACACGTGCGAGTCTCTAAAAGAACTCCAGGACTTCCAACAGCGTGATGCTGAACTAGAGTGCACTATACGTGACATCATAAACCAGATTGAAGCAAAAATGATACAAACGTCAGAAATGGCATCTCACAAGTCCAGGTCTGTCAAGAGCTCAAGGCACTCGCTCAAATCGGGCTCATCAAAGTACTCAACCCTCAGCGAGCAGCTTATAAAAGCATGCATTGAAGCAGAAATCATGAAGGTACAAGCTATCTTTGCTCAAAGAAAAGCAGAGATAGAAACGAGTGCAGTCGTCGAATCAGCACGTAAGAAAACAGAGACTGCACGCAAGAGGGCAGACATCGAAGCAGAGGAAGCGGAGATGGAAGCAGAGACTGCACGTAAAAAGGCAGAAGTCGAAGTCCTGCAGAGGGGATGTGAACACACGGAAGCCATGGCAACGCTAAAGGTCTTCGAACAAGCTCTAGCTGGGAGCCAAGGAGGCAGCATCAGCGCTTACAAACTTGAGACAGAAGAACCCCTTAAGCGCACAAAAGACTATGTGCTGAGCCAAGCCAGCGAATCGCCGATCGACACCAACATTTCCGTTGGCGACAACACTTCTTCAGATCATCAAGACGCCGATCCGCCTGCAGCTTCCAGCTTCACTGGTCAGTCCAACGCTCCGCAGACATTAAAATCTGAACCACTTTCACACTTCAGTGCACAGCCCGACCCTGCACCTCAGTAACCCCCATGTGGCAGTGTCCACATGCAACCCAACATGCCGGTTAGTCACTACAGTCCAGACAACTGTGTAGTTCCGGCCCCGCATTCACACCACACCAGTTGCTGGTCTTAACGCCTATGCCACTCCGTTCCTTCCCATGTTCCCGAAACAAGAAGCTACGAACTATGCAACCAGCATCACTCAGTCAGCGAATGTGCCCCCAAGGTCAGAAAGAACAGAACTGTCCGACTTTGCGAGGTACATGATACGACAAGAACTGATCAACACTGGTCTCACAAGGTTCGACGACCAGCCCGAAAACTACAGAGGGTGGAAGTGTGCCTTCAAAACCGCAATCAGTGATCTTGGTATTACTGCCGCTGAAGAGCTGGACTTGCTAATCAGGTGGCTAGGCCCACGGTCTATGGAGAGAATCAAGAGACTCAGGTCTGCTTACATCGGCGACCCAATAACTGGTCTTGCAACTGCATGGGAAAGACTAGAGAAAGGTTTCGGCAGTCCTGAAGCAATTGAAGACGCATTGCTTAAACAACTAAATGACTTTCCCAAAATATCTGGTAAGGATGTTTCAAAATACCAGGAACTCAGCGACCTCCTGTCCGAGCTCCAGCTGGCCAAGACCGACACGCATCTACCTGGCCTCAGCTACCTGGACACCACTCGTGGGGTGAAACCCATTGTCTCCAAGTTGCCTTACAACGTCCAAGAAAAGTGGACAATGCGAAGGTCAAATTACAAAAAACTAAACCGAGTTTCCTTCCTCCATTCTCTTTCTTCTGTGACTTCATCAAGGAGATCGCAGAGTACAAAAATGACCCCAGCTTCTGTTATGAAGAAACCAGCGGCTCTGCGTCATCTCCTAAGTATGAGAGTTCACGGTCTCACGACAAAAACCGCAGCGTCCCGGTGTCTGCAAAAAAGACTGAGGTTCTGCCTACACACAGACATCATCGCCAGACAGAAACCGCAGCGGTCCGGTGTCGAAAGAGTCCGAAGTTCTGCCTAGATACACATCAATGCAAGACGAGGGCAACGAAGGTGGGAAAGCAGAAAATGTGAACCGTCAGTGTCCTATTAACAAATTGCCGCAACCCCTGAAGAAGTGCATCGGTTTTAGGAAGAAACCCCTCCAAGAACGGAAGGAACTCTTGAAGAAGTTTGGAGTGTGCTTCAGGTGCTGTGCCTCTACTGAACACGTCGCTAAGGACTGCGTCATCGCCATTAAGTGTATAGAGTGCAACAGCTATGACCACGTACAAGCACTCCATCCGCCACAATCTGACTCAATGTCTACGTCTTCTCCCGCCACAGGACATGGCGGGGAGAGTACAGACAAGGCAACAAGCCATCTCACAGTATCTTCCTCGTGTACCAAAGTCTGTGGAGAAGGTCTTTGGGACAAGTCCTGTGCAAAAATATGCCTGGTAAAGGTGTACCCCAAAGACCACCTGGAAAAGGCTGTGAAGCTGTACAGCATCCTGGACGTTCAGAGCAACAGGTCACTAGCCAGGTCTGAACTCTTTGACCTGTTCGGTTTAAAGGGAAACACCTACCCCTACACACTAGGCACTTGCAGCGGCACCTCAGAAGTTTTCAGAAGAAGAGCCAGTGGTCTCATGGTAACATCTCTTGAAAATACCACAGAGATACCTCTACCGACACTCGTCGAATGCAACCACATAACGGCTAACCGAGAAGAGATTCCGACACCAGAGGCGTCTCTCCACCACCCCCGTCTCAGGACTATCGCCAGCAAGATTCCAGCTTTGGATACTGGTGCCAAAATCCTGACCTTGCTCGGAAGAGACATCCTCCGGCTACACAAGGTACGCCAACAACTCAATGGGCCGCATGACGCGCCATTCGCTCAGCGCTACGACCTTGGCTGGGTGATCATAGGAAATGTCTGCGTAGGCAAAATGAAGAGGTCCGACGTTATCTCCTCCTAAAAGATACACATCCTTCCAAACGGTCGTGGCACCTGCTTTCAACCATGTCCACATCACTACTGGGTGAAAGAAAAAGTGAGCAACACCAGGAGGCAACAACAACAACCGCCTGACTGCGCGGACACACACAATCTCTGTGATGACGTCATCGGGTCAACAGTTTTCGAGTCGACAAACGAAGACAACAAGTTGGCACCAACGAGAGAAGACAAGGAATTCATAAGGATTATGAATGAAGAATTCTCTCAAGATGACTAACAGTTGGGTAGCCCCGTTGCCCTTCCACTCTCCAAGGCCAAGGTTACCAAACAACTTTCAACAAGCAAAAGCAAGGTTCTCCTCTTTGAAATGCACTTTAAAAAGGAAACCAGAGATGGAGAGACACTTCATCGATTTCATGCAAAATATCCTCGACAGAGGTCATGCTGAACCGGCACCACCGCTGAAGGAAGGAGAAGAATGTTGGTACCTTCCATCCTTCGGGGTCTACCATCCTCGTAAACCCAACCAGATCAGGGTGGTGTTCGACTCCAGCACTCAGCACGAAGGCGTCTCCCTTAATGACCTTCTTCTTACTGGACCCAACATGAACAATAGTCTCATAGGAGTGTTGATTCACTTCAGGCAAGAACCCGTAGCGATAATGGCCGACATCCAACAGATGTTCCGCTGCTTTGTCGTGAAAGAAGACAGTCGGAACTATCTCAGCTTCCTATGGCACAAAGACAACAATGTCCAAAATGAAGTTATAGACTACCGGATGAACGTACATGTCTTCGGGAACAGCCCTTCACCTGCCGTTGCGATCTATGGACTGAGATGGGCAGCACGCGAAGGTGAGGAAAAGTATGGACATGAGGCACGCCAATTCGTGGAAAGGAACGTCTACGTGGACGACGGGCTCAAGTCCTTATCCACAAGTGAAGAAGCTATTAACTTGCTTTCCAGAACTCAGGAGATGCTTTCTTTATCGAATCTCAGACTCCATAAGATTATATCTAACAGTCCTGAGGTAATAGAAGCGTTTCCACCAGAAGATTACGCCACGAGCTTGAAAGACCTCGACTTGGGTTCCGACACTCCTCTCATGCAAGGCAGCCTCGGCCTGCTATGGGACATCTAACGGGACGCTTTCACCTTTTAAGTATCACCCTGTGACAAACCATTCACAAAACGAGGAGTCCTATCCATTATAAACAGTATCTACGATCCTCTTGGATTTGTCGCACCCGTCACTGTTCAAGGCAAGATCATGCTCAGACACCTTACTGCAGAAAATACGGATTGGGATGCTCCACTTTTGTCCCAGAAACAACAGCGATGGGAGGCTTGGAAAGAGTTTTTGAAAACACTAGAACAACTCCGAATTCCACATTGTTATTCTGCAAAGTCCTCTTCAGTTGCCATTAGAAGAGAAGTCCACATCTTTTCTGATGCATGTACAGAAGCCATAGATGCGGTAGCTTATTTGAAGACTTTGAGAACGCGCAATGAAGTGGACTGCGGTTTCATCTTGGGTAAGGCCAAACTCACACCCAAACCTGCACACTCAGTACCTAGACTTGAACTGTGTGCAGCAGTATTGGCAGTAGAAATTGCTGAAGTAGTGAGAGATGAAATGGACCTCACAATCGATTCATTCACATTCTACACCGATAGTAAAGTGGTACTGGGGTACATATATAATCAAACAAAGCAGTTCTATATCTATGTGAATAACAGAGTAGAATGCATCTGAAACTTTGCTCATACTGAACAATGGCATCACATTCCCACCGATCTAAATCCAGCCGACCGAGGAACGAGACTCACAGCTGCATACAAACTCGACCACAACAAGTGATTGACACCTCCAAGAATCTTGTACGAAGATACTCGCGTTAACTACGCCAGCAACATGTACGAACTTGTGGAACCAGAATCCGACAAGGAAATTAGACCAACTGTCTCCACTCGCTATACTTCAGTGACATCAAAACAGAAGTTAAGACCTCATCGCTTCGAACGCTTCTCAAGCTGGTCATCTGCAGTACGAGCCGTTGGTCGCCTTATCCACATAGCTCACTGTTTCACTAACGACAAGTCTTCAACGTGTCACGGCAGGCACATGTGCGAGAAGCATCCTTCCGTCGTCGACAAGGAACAAGCTGAACAAGTCATCATCAGGTGTGTACAGCTAGAAGTATATCGTCACGAGATCGACAGCATCGCAAGAGACGTCAACCTGTCTAAAAACAGTTCTCTCTGAACCCAGTACTCAATCACAACAAGCTGCTAAGAGTGGGCGGCTGGATAGGGAAATCTAAACTACATAACAAGGAACAGAACCCTATTATCATTCCAGGTCGGCACTACGTTGCTACCTTATTGGTCCGACACTATCACGAGCAAGTGCAGCATCAAGGTAGACAGCTTACCGAAGGCAGCATCAGGTCCGCCGGTTTATGGATCATCGGGATGAAGAGATGCATTTCATCAGTGCTCCATAGGTGCGTCAAATGCCAAAGGTTAAGAGGAAGACATCAACACCAGCAGATGGTGAATCTTCCAACAGATCGTCTAAGTACAGACCCGCCATTCTCGTATGTTGGTGTAGACGTCTTCGGTCCGTGGTCAGTTATCACAAGAAGGACTCGGGGAGGAGCCGCGAGCAGTAAGCGATGGGCTGTTCTATTTACCTGTTTCAGCATCCGTGCAGTTCACATTGAGGTAATTGAATCCATGGATTCTTCCTGCTTCATTAATGCCGTAAGAAGGTTCTTCTCCATCCGTGGACCCGCCAAACAACTCCAGTCCGACTGTGGAACTAACTTCACAAGAGCTTCTAAGGAACTGCAGCTAGACAATTTCTTGACCGATAACAGCTGCATCTGGGTGTTCAACCCTCCCCACTCATCGCACATGGGTGGATCCTGGGAGCGCATGATCGGAATTGCACGAAGAATCCTTGATTCCATGCTACTGAATCACAAACTTCCCCTTACTCATGAAGTGCTGGTCACTTTCCTCACAGAGGTGTCCGCTATAATAAATGCAAGACCTCTGGTTCCTGTATCATCCGACCCAGACACTCCGATGATTCTCACTCCAGCAACTCTTCTTACGCAGAAGATTGGAGCTGTTCCAATCCCTCCCGGGGACTTTAATCAAAAGGACATTTTCAGGTGTCAATGGAAGCAGGTACAACATCTGTCCGACGCGTTTTGGCATTGGTGGAAGACCGAATATCTGCATCTGCTTCAAAACCGTCGCAAATGGCAAGAGTCAACTCCTAACCTACGAGAAGGAGATGTCATCCTGCTGAAAGACAAAGAGGCTCATTGCAACCAATGGGACTCATCACCAAGGTGGTACCCAGCGACGATGGCAAGACTCGGAAGGTAGAAGTCAAGGTTCAACCCGATTCTTCTTTCGTCCAGTCACCGAACTTGTGCTACTTTTGCCAAAGGAGGACGTCACATGAACTGAACTCTGTTGCTGGATTATGTCATGGCGGGGAGCCAACTTCCTCTTCCCCTGCCGTACCAGGACATAGAACTTTGATGTCCAATCTACCATGAATCTTTCCTTGGACTAAATTCTACTGTTGGACCGTTGGGTTGGTGGAAGAGTTGGCACATCGCGGCTTCCCCAATCCGAAGATGGGTTGTTGAACTTGAACTCATAGTTTATCTAGCATTAGTTTTTTCATTTTTTTTTATACAAGACTATGCGTCTCCGGTCAAGCATGGACTTGAATTACTGCATTACCATCGCATTTGTGTTTTCTCTCCTCTTTAACCGGTTTTATGAAGTCGAGTGACAGGTCACTCCATACGTCGTGCGAAGACTTGTGAAATCTGACGATTTCAGATGGGGAGTGTTGTGTCCCACGGATGGAGACAACCTATAATGTCTTCCTTGCATCGTATGTATTTGATTTATCAGCAAAGGTACATGAAGTTGGTCCCTATCTTCCTCCCTTAGTTTCTCTTTCCTTTGTATAGGACGCCCCTCCCTTCTTCCATAGTTAGATTGCAGAAGCCATCGTTGATTCCACATGTCTGTAACCCCTGTCCAGATTATTTCCTTTTACCTTTCTGTTACGTTGGATTTAATACAAGATTCTGGAAGAAATTTACAGCGTTTCTCCTTTCTTATTACAAGTCATCGTACTGGCCGAGTTGAAATCTATCTGTTTTCCCCTGATAGGTAAGTGTTCTGCGCTTACTATTATCTAAGGTACTGATAACTGCAGCACTGGCATTACAGCCATCAGAAGGAGACAGAATAGTGCACATTGCACAGTGTGTGGGAGCCTCCTCCTCCAGTATGGCCTGTACACTGGAAACCTGGCAGGGACAAGGACTGCAAGGGAGACCCAAATTCTGCAGTCTACAGATCAAGTGAGTGCACTTATCATATATACATCTGTGTGTACAAAGCTTTAATGTATGTGCTAAATAGGGAATGTGTGCATGTATAATGTATGTTCTTAAAGGTAATGTGTGCTGTAGACATGTATTTGCTAATAGGTAATGTGTGCATGTATAATGTATGTGCTGTATAGGGAATATGTGCTGTATAGGAAATGCATGCATGTATAATGTATGTGACACAGGCACCACCTGATTCACTCCTTCTTGGGCCTGGCTGAAGACCTTCAGGGACAGAGCATGGAGCACAGAGGAGAGAAGGTGCTGTGTGTGTTTGGCAGGCTGTGGGTGCTGTGCAGTGTGTCTGCAGGCTGTGTGTAGTGTGTGTGCAGTGTGTTGTGTGCGTTCAGGCTGTGCGTGCTTTACGCAGGCTGAGCGTAGTGTGTGTGCAGTGTGTGCTAGTCCTAGTGCTGCACTGCAGGGGTAAAGACAAGTAATTAAATGATTTGTACCAATGTAGGGTCATTGGTCAGAATGGGAGACAGTGGAGAACTGTCTGGAACTACATAGGGCAAATGATCGTAAATGCTGCTGCACACTGTGCACCACTGCTCCTCCATTTTGGATAGTCACATGTGAAATGCCCCTGCATGCTGTGTGTGCCCCTCTATGTATGTAATGGTCCATTACCCATGATTCAAGCAAAATATCCATATAGAGGGTCGCACACAGCATGCAGGGGCATCTTACATGAGACTATGCAAGATGGAGGGGCAGTGGAGCATTTGCCCAATGTAGTTTCAGTCCACTGCTCATATTTTATCCACAACTGTAAGGCGCTGTGCGCATGATGTGTATTTAGTGCAGATTTTGTTGCGTATATGGTGTATATACGCAGCAGATCTGCATTAAATCTGAAGCAGCATAAATTGTATGCAAGTCAATGTGCATGCAGGACACCTGTGCCAATGCCGCAGGTTTTCCCATTGTGGATATGCCGCGATTTTTAGTGCAGGAATATCTGCAGCATGTCAATTTTTGCTGTGGGTTTTCCCGCACCAACGCAAATCCAATTCCTGTCTCTCACCCAGGGCGAGACCCCCACCTCAGAAACAGGGCTTGTGACCTATGTTATAATGTGTGTAAATGTGATTACATTTTTTGTGAACATGTATATAATATGTGGGGACCTGTTGAGGGGCTACATGATTGTGTAAAAATGAAAACTTTTTTATAATCACTGTTTGAAGTCCTGTCAGCTTTTGCAGCCGCAGTGGGGACTTCTCTGCATCTTCTACCCACTGAACCGTCAGATTTGGCGTAGGAGCACAAGCTACGTATTATTCTGAGGTGTCACTAGCATGAAATGACACATGCAGGACGAAAATCTGTATCTTCCCAACACCAAATACGCACCAAAAATGCATCGATTGCAGGACACCTTTTCTGGTGAGTATTTTGTTAGAAGATGCAGATTTTTGTCTCCAAATTTATATATTTCGCCATGTGCACATAGCCTTGAGCTCTGTGCCCACAAGGTGTTTGTGCTCTATTTAGGACATCTGTTTTTGGTGCATTTTCTGCAGCCAAAACAGATTCCTCCCGCCCCTTTTTTTTTGCAAAAAAGTTTGTGTTGTTTTTTGCTCCATTTTTTTAGTGTTGCGCTTTTGCTTATTCAAAGGAAAAACACAGTTTTATTTCATACTAGTAAAAAGGCCCGATGCAATTGCATCGGGAGCAGGGTGAAATGAATTGTGTGTAACAGGCGGGCCAGTGGGTAGCAGAGTATACAGGGGGCTCTTGTGGTAGCAGAGTATACAGACGGCTCTGAGGTAGGAGATTATACAGGTGGACTCTGTGGGTAGTAAGAGTATACAGGCGGCTTGTGGGGTAGGCAGAGTATACAGGTGGTTCTGTGGGTAGTGGAAGTATACAGGCGTCTGTGGGTGGCAGAGTATACAGGTGGTCTGTGTGGTGTGCAGAGTATACAGGTGTCGTGGTGGTGGCAGAGTATACAGGCATGTGTGTGGTGGCAGAGTATACAGGTGTCTGTGGTGGTGGCGGCAGAGTATACAGGCGTGTTGTGGTGGTGGCAGAGTATACAGGTGTGTGTGGTGGCGGCAGAGTTACAGGCGTGTGGTGGGGCAGAGTGTACAGGCGTGTTGGTGTGGCAGAGTTACAGGCGTGTGTGGTGGTGGCGGCAGAGTGTACAGGCGTGTGTGGTGGTGGCGGCAGAGTGTACAGGCGTGTGTGTGGTGGGAGTTACAGGCGGTGTGGTGGTGGCGGCAGAGTGTACAGGCAGTGTGGTGGTGGCGGCAGAGTGTACAGGCGTGTGTGGTGGTGGCAGAGTGTACAGGCGTGTGTGGTGGTGGCAGAGTGTACAGGCGTGTGTGGTGGTGGCAGAGTATACAGGCAGGTGTGGTGGTGGCGGCAGAGTATACAGGCGTTGTGGTGGTGGCAGAGTGTACAGGTGTGTGTGGTGGTGGCAGAGTATACAGGCGTGTGTGGTGGTGGCAGAGTGTACAGGCGTGTGTGTGGTGGTGGCAGAGTGTAGAGGCGTGTGTGGTGGTGGCAGAGTATACAGGCAGGTGTGGTGGTGGCGGCAGAGTATACAGGCGTCTGTGGTGGGGGCAGAGTGTACAGGTGTGTGTGGTGGTGGCAGAGTATACAGGCGTGTGTGGTGGTGGCGGCAGAGTATAGAGGCGTGTGTGGTGGTGGCGGCAGAGTATACAGGCGTGTGTGGTGGTGGCGGCAGAGTATACAGGCGGGTGTGGTGGTGGCGGCACAGTATAGAGGCGTGTGTGGTGGTGGCGGCAGAGTATACAGGCGTCTGTGGTGGTGGCAGAGTATACAGGCATGTGTGGTGGTGGCAGAGTATACAGGCGTCTGGTGTGGGTGGCGGCAGAGTATACAGGCGTGTGTGTGTGGTGGGCAGAGTATACAGGCGTGTGTGGTGGGTGGCGGCAGAGTATACAGGCGTGTGTGGTGGTGGCGGCAGAGTATACAGGCGTGTGTGGTGGTGGCGGCACAGTATACAGGCGGGTGTGGTGGTGGCGGCAGAGTGTACAGGCGTGTGTGGTGGTGGGGGCAGAGTGTAGAGGCGTGTGTGGTGGTGGCAGAGTGTACAGGCGTGTGTGGTGGTGGCAGAGTGTACAGGCGTGTGTGGTGGTGGCAGAGTGTAGAGGCGTGTGTGGTGGTGGCAGAGTATACAGGCAGGTGTGGTGGTGGCGGCAGAGTATACAGGCGTCTGTGGTGGCGGCAGAGTGTACAGGTGTGTGTGGTGGTGGCAGAGTGTACAGGCGTGTGTGGTGGTGGCAGAGTGTAGAGGCGTGTGTGGTGGCGGCAGAGTGGTGAGGCGTGTGTGGTGGCGGCAGAGTGTACAGGCGTGTGTGGTGGCGGCAGAGTGTACAGGGGTGTGTGGTG
This sequence comes from Allobates femoralis, assembly GCA_033576535.1. Classification (NCBI taxonomy): domain Eukaryota; kingdom Metazoa; phylum Chordata; class Amphibia; order Anura; family Aromobatidae; genus Allobates; species Allobates femoralis. The sequence continues at coordinate 140,954,498 of JARQOC010000011.1, forward strand.
GCGGCAGAGTGTACAGGCGTGTGTGGTGGTGGCAGAGTGTACAGGCGTGTGTGGTGGCGGCAGAGTGTAGAGGCGTGTGTGGTGGTGGCAGAGTGTACAGGCGTGTGTGGTGGCGGCAGAGTGTACAGGCGTGTGTGGTGGCGGCAGAGTGTAGAGGCGTGTGTGGTGGCGGCAGAGTGTAGAGGCGTGTGTGGTGGCGGCAGAGTGTAGAGGCGTGTGTGGTGGCGGCAGAGTGTACAGGCGTGTGTGGTGGTGGCAGAGTGTACAGGCGTGTGTGGTGGTGGCGGCAGAGTGTACAGGCGTGTGTGGTGGAGTGTAGAGGCGTGTGTGGTGGGGGGCAGAGTGTACAGGCGTGTGTGGTGGCGGCAGAGTGTACAGGCGTGTGTGGTGGTGGCGGCAGAGTGTACAGGCGTGTGTGGTGGCGGCAGAGTGTACAGGCGTGTGTGGTGGTGGCAGAGTGTACAGGCGTGTGTGGTGGTGGCGGCAGAGTGTACAGGCGTGTGTGGTGGAGTGTACAGGCGTGTGTGGTGGCGGCAGAGTGTACAGGCGTGTGTGGTGGCGGCAGAGTGTACAGGCGTGTGTGGTGGTGGCGGCGAGAGTGTACAGGCGTGTGTGGTGGTGGCGGCAGAGTGTAGAGGCGTGTGGTGGTGGCAGAGTGTACAGGCGTGTGTGGTGGCAGAGTATACAGGCGTGTGTGGTGGTGGAGTATACAGGCGTGTGTGGTGGTGGCAGAGTGTAGAGGCGTGTGTGGTGGTGGAGTATACAGGTGTCTGTGGTGCGCTCGTGCAAGGCAGGGGTTAAAAAAAATAAAAAAAGATTATGCTCACCTCACCCCGAGCCCCGCCGTCTTCTGCCGTGTTCCGCCGTCTTCTGGCGTGTTCCGCTAGGCTCCCGGTGGCTGTGCAGGCTCCCGGTGCCTGGAGTGATCTTCTATCTACTGAGACTGAAGGACCTGTGGTGATGTCAGAGTCACGTGACCCGCGATTTGCCTGGAGTAAGCTGGTGTCACGTGACTCTGACATCACCACAGGTCCTTCAGTCTCAGTAGATAGAAGATCACTGGAGGCACCGGGAGCCTGCACAGCCACCGGGAGCCTAGCGGAACACGGCAGAAGACGGCGGGAGAGGGCGGGAGACAGCGCGGGCTCGGGTAGAGGTGAGGATTTTTTTTTTTTTAGAGTAGTGCGGGTCTGCGGCTCGTGATGACGCTGCGCGTCATCACTCGCAGTCCCGCGCAAAGCATGTTGGGATTGGGCTACAGTGCCCAACTCCCGATTATATAAGTAGAAGCGGAGGCAAGGGACACAGAGGACACAGACACACAGATCCTTTATTACCTTCCCCATTGTCCGTGGTGTCCGGTGATTGGTTACTTCCGGGTACCGGGCTGAGTCACATGGAGTCTGGTCCTGTCAGTACTGTACCTGCAGGCCCTGACGATGCCCAGAAGGAGCACATCACCGGAGGTCGTTGTGGTAACGCTGGGGAAGTTGAATAATGGAGCATTTGTGGTGTCGAGATGTGTCGCCCCAGGCTGTGGGGTACTTGGGTATCAGGCAGCAGAAGGGGTTAACTTTGTCACGGGGAATGGCGGCCGCGCCTGATCCCGTATCCCGGGGGATGGTTCTCTTGAAAAGGGGGTTATGTACAAGGGATTATTTACAAGTCTATAGTTGTCGTGACGCCACCTGCAGTGTCTGGTGAAGTAGCACTAGCGCCACCACAGTCCTCCGGAGGTCGGTGGTATCGCGGCTGAGATGTTGTAGTCCTCCACAGGCAGGACTAGGACCTCCGGGGCAGCGTAGTGAGGAGGGACAGATTGTAGTGGAGCTGAGATTGTATAGGGAGAGTTGGAACAGTCTACGGAGGACACTGGGAGTGGAAAGGAAGGATACACACACGCAGGAAAGTCTCTTTTACCTTTTACTGATGTTAAGCAGGTAAAAAGATCCAGGGCACTGACGGGTGGACAGGTTGCACAGTAGGTCCCCACAGCAAGTGGGTATAAGGCCTCCTCTGCTCTGTAGTGTTTGTTTGAAGCACAGCCTGCTTGCAGCCTGACTTGCCTCCTCTGTCTTCCTGACTGTAGTGTCTTTCTCTCCTCCTGTGCGGTCTCTGGGATACCTTCACCTGATCACTGCGGCTCTGCCTTGCTGTGTCTGGCTCCCTCTCTTGACTCACAGGGGGGACAAACTGTGGTCCTATAGTGTCCCACAGGTGCGGATCCCCAATATCCGGTGTTTCTCCTGTGACAAACTCTTCTCAAGTTCCTTGCTCCCTTTCAGTTCTCTGCTCCAAGACCTCAGTCCCACTTAGGGCTGGCGGGACGCTGAAGGGCCACTCTGGGTCACTGGCTCGGGCCTAATCGCAGCAACGATCACCAGGACGTCCTTGCAGCTCTTCTAGCGTCTGCACACACTCTGACTAATTCCTCCCCGAGCAGCAGTATTTATAGGGGATCTTGCCTAAGGTCAGCAAGTGGGGCTCCCCCTACTGTGCCGGGGTGGAAGGTGTTGTATGTAGTAGGTACCTGCTGTGGAATCCCAGCTGTGCATTAGGGAGATCTGTGTCTACCTGCGTGAGCAGGGCGCCACCGAAAGTGCAGTAAAAAAGCATCACAAACAGACTGTATGATACCAATCTGTTTGTGACGTTTGTTTTTTTAATAGAATGGAGAAAGCGCAGAAAAAGGGAGCAATAAGGCTAGAGTCAAACCTGCCATTTAAAACGCAGTATTCTTAGCCTGAGTGCATGGCGCTAACGGCATGTAACAGCTATGCGTCGACTCCCTATTTATCACTATGGATACCTGATGCTTTGCGCAGCTGCCGGCTACACACACAAGGACCGGATATGTGATTTTGCAGAGCGCACAGGAAAATGCTGCAAACCGCGTTTCCTGTGCACTCTGCAATAGCGCATATCCGGTCCTTGTGTGTGGAGCCGGCAGCTGCACAAAGCATCAGGTATCCATAGTGATGAATAGGCAGCCGGTGCTAGCGTTACATGCCATTAGCGCCATGCACTCAGGCTAAGAAAAACTAAGTTTTAAACGAAATCGTCAGCCTGATGGCTGACGCAGGTGTTTGACCCTAGCCTTACTGACATCCTCATTAATTTCTGGAAGCACTTTCTGTACCACTAAGGCTACCTTCACATTTGCGTGTGCAAGTGCAGTGTACCGAACGCAGCCAAATGCTTGCACACTGCGTTCCTATGTTTAACATGGGAACGCATGTGCCTGTGTTTGGCTGCGTTCGGATGCGCACAATTTTTGCGCCCTCCGAATGCAGCATGTTGCATTTTTTGTGCGGGCGCTTGTTTTATCAGCAAGCGCACTAACCATGCATTGAAGGCAATGGATCTGCAGTGTCCACCGTATGACAGCGCAAGAGAACACTGCCGATCTCATTGAAATCTCTCCTAGTGGCCGTCGGTGATCAGCAACGGTCACCGGGAGATCAGCTAGAGCTGCTCTCCCGCCGGTGTCAGCGCGGGAGATATGAAGAAACAGCTGATTTGACAGTTGTTTAAATCTCCCGCGCCGACAATGAATAGGTGAGGTCGGCGCAGGAGATTTGAAGCAGCGATCAGCTGTTTCATATCTCCTGCACCAATATCACCTATTCGTTGTCGGCGCGGGAGATTTAAACAGCTGTCAGATCAGCTGTTTCTTCAAATCTCTCCCGCTGACACCGGCGGGAGAGCAGCGGCGTCTCTGGCTGATCACCGACGGCCACCGGGAGATATTTCAATGAGATCCGCAGCGTTCTCCTGCGCTGTCATACGGAGGATACTGCAGATCCATTGCCTTCAATGCATGGTTTGTGCGCTTGCGGGTGCTTGCTCTTCAACTGGTTGTGGGAACATCAACATGGGTATTAGGTAGGTACCTTATATCTGGGGCCAATCTGCAGGTAATTCTCCTATGAGTGTCTGAACGGTCTTTGGTTTCTTTTTTGGGTTCTGGACAAGGTACACATTCCTTTGGTTGTGGTGGTTGAGGACACTTCTTTAAATGATCTCTGGACACTGTTGCTGTTGTTTCTCCATTGTCTTTGCTGATTAGACAGGTCTTCTGGTTATCAAAGTTGGATGGTAATACAGTGTATGGTTCTGCTTCCCATTGATCATCTAATTTGTGGAGTCTCCTTTTCCTTTTCAAAACCAATTCACCTGGTGTTAAGGGTGTTCCTAGTGCACTTTTGTTAAAGTTGGTCTCCTGTTTCTCTCTGGATTTTGCCAGGCTTCTCTCAACACATTCCTGTATTTTCTTGTATTGCTCTGTTCTTCTGGTATCCCAATCTGCATCTGAGGTGTTTTCTTCAGGAACTACAATGCCCATTTCAAAGTCTACTGGCAATTTTCCTGGTCTCGCTCTCATGAGGTATGCAGGGGTACAATTTGTTGAGCTTACTGGGATGTTGTTGTAGATATCAACTAGGTCTAGTAACTTCTCTGGCCATCTGTTTCGTTCTTCTAAGGGCAGAGTTTTCAACAATTCTATTACCACATTATTCATCTTTTCGCACATTCCATTAGTTTGGGGATGGTACGGCGTGGTACGAATTTTTTTGCATCCGCATAGGTTACAGAACTCTTGAAATACATCCGCTTCAAAGGCAGGACTTTGGTCTGTCAATACCTATTCTGGATTCCTGAGTGGTCTACAGAAATAGGCTTGAAAGGTTCTTGCTGCTGTCTGAGCTGTTAAGTCTTTCACAGGAGCTACCACAAGGAACATGGAATAGTGGTGCACCATGGTAAGAGCATAGGTATAGTCCTATCTGCTGAGTGTGAGTTTGGCGTGATCTAAGGCTACCAGTTCTAATGGCTGTTTAGTGATGATAGGCTGGCGTGGTGCTTTCTGGCTGTTACGGTCTTTTCTTCTTAATGAGCATGGTCCACAATTTTTACACCATAGAATCTCTCATGTAACAACATTTCCAGTTTTCTCCATCCAAAGTGTCCTGCTCCATTATGGTACGCTTCAAACACCATTTGGACGTCTCTCTTTGGAACCACAATTTGCCATACCATGTCATGTGTTCTGGGGCTGATATACCGTCTGCACAATTGACCTTGATAGATGAATAACCTGCTTTGTTCTTTCCACAAGTATTGGGACTCTGGTGGAGCATTCTTTTCAAGTTGGGAATCCGGTTGGGTTACTAGCTTCTTTACTGGGCTCACTGCCGGATCACTGTCTTGTGTCTCTTTCCATCCATAGTGAGGCAACGGGTTTAGTACAACAGTCTGATGGTTCTGGTAGATATGATCTTCAGTCATTTTCCATTTTCTACTTTTATGGAAGGCTGGGAGTTCTATTTCATCTAAGTCATCTACCTCCTCTTCAAATCCTTGCAAATGTACTTGAGGGTTTCTGGAGAGGGCATCAGCATTTGCATTGTTACAGCCTGCCAGGTACTTGATGGTAAAGTCATTGTTCGATAGTCGGGCCATCCAGCGTTGCTTCAATGCACCAAACTTCGCGGTATCCAAGTGTGTTAATGGGTTATTGTCTGTGAAGAATGTAAATTTTGAAGCTGCCAGGTAATGCTTGAACCGCTCTGTTATAGCCCAGACCAAGGCCAGGAGCTCCAACTTAAAGGAACTGTAGTTTTCCGAATTCCTCTTGGTGGGTCAAAGTTTTCTGCTGGCGTAGGCAATTACTCTTTCCTTGCCATCTCGTATCTGGGATAGTACTGCTCCCAGGCCTACATTGCTTGCGTCGGTGTAGAGGACGAATGGAAGGCTATAATTGGGATAAGCCAGGATTTCTTCACCGGTCAGAGCCTGCTTCATCTGTTGGAAGGAGTCTTCTTGTTCCTTTCCCCATTCCAATGGTGGCTCTGAAGACATTCTCTTCTTAGATTGGCCACCAGAAGATCTTGTAGGGGTGCTGCCATCTTTGAGTAGCCCTTAATGAATCTTCTGTAGTACACAACCAAACCTAAGAATTGACGTACCTCGCTGACGGTGGTTGGCCTCTGCCAGTCTTGGATAGCTGTCACTTTTTCTGGGTCTGGTGCTACTCCATCTGTGCTGACCACATGCCCGAGGTATTGGACTTTTGGTTTCAGCAGGTGACATTTAGATGGTTTGAGCTTCATTCCGTACTTTGCTAGAGCTGTAAACACCTCCTCCAGGTGTTCCAATGTTCTTCATAGGTTTTGGAATACATGATGATGTCGTACAGGTATAAGAGTACCGTCTCGAAGTTCCGGTGTCCCAGGCAACATTCCATGAGTCTTTGAAATGTTCCCGATGCATTGCATAACCCGAATGGCATGCTGTTGAATTCGCATAGGCCGATTGGTGTGAATGCTGTCTTCTCCCGGTCTTCTTCTGCAACGGAGACCTGCCAATACCCACTAGTGAGATCTAACGTAGAGAAATAATTAGCAGTCTTTAATGCAGCAAGAGACTCCTCTATTCGGGGTAACGGGTAAGCATCTTTGTGAGTGATCCTATTGACTTCCCTGTAATCCACACACATCCTCATAGTGCCATCCTTCTTTCTGACTAGGACTAAGGGGGCTGCCCAGGGACTATAGCTATCTCTTATAACCCCGGCTTCCTTCATGTCCTGCAACATCTCTTTGGCACACTGGTAATGGTTTGATGGAATGGGTCTGTGTCTCACTTTAATTAGGGGATGATTTCCTGTGGGCATGTGATGGTGTACCCCTTTAATCCTCCCAAAATCTAATGGATGCTTACGAAATATCTGTTCGAACTCTTGTACTACCCGGTAGACTCCGTGCTTCTGGTGGGAAGGGGTGGCATCAGTTCCTACGTGCAACTGCTTACACCACTCCTCTAGCTGTCCCTTGGAGTGGTTATCCTCCGCCTGGTTTGACCGGGAAAAAGGCTCGACTGTCTGTATGTTGTTGTTACAGACAGTTTACACCTTTGCTATAGTAGCATACCGGGGTAGCTTGGCTTCTTCTTCCCCACAATTTAATACACCGATTGGTACTCTTCCCTTGCGTACATCCACCACCCCTGTGGCTGTCAGTAGTGTAGGTCTATGTTCTGAATATACCAGCTCTATAACTGCCTGGTATTCCTTTCCTCTGAGACCTATAGCTGCTCGACACCATATCATTTCACTTTTCGGTGGTAACACAATGGGAAACGGGTCTGTTACCCGCACACTGCCAATCTCTCCCCCAGACAGATTTACGTGTTGCTTGTGGATGAGGGCTCAGATTTCTTTTTGGATGACTCTCGTCCGCCCATAATTAGCAGTCACAGCAATCTGTTGGAGTAAAAACACTTTTCCAACGCAGTTTTCAATCACATTAGTACCAATTACCATGTAGGGGTATCTTTCATCAGGATTATCTTCTATCACACATAACCCTTGGCCTTTTAACTCCACCCTCCCCAGCTTTATTGTCACTTCTCTGAACCCAACCTGATTCTGTGGTTGTCCATTAGCTGCGAAAATGACAAAGTTAGGGTCTGGGGGTCTAAGATCAGTATCAGACCAAAATTGTTTGTAAAGGATATGTGAGATGGTGGTAACCTGTGACCCGGTGTCAAGTAGGGCCGATGTAGGGATTCCTTCTAGCATAATGTTGAGGTACGGACGGCCTCCCATCTACCGATTACGCCAGTCATATTGGCTTAATCGTCCTAATCCTGGGGGTTGGCCCTCAGACCCAGGAATCTCTGGTTTAAAGGACATCCTCTTGCGAAGTGGCCTGGTTTGCTGCAGCGTAGGCAGATGGGTTGTCCTGAAGAATCTGTGTGGTCACAGGCTCTGCGTTGGAATGGTGCGTTGGTCCCCTGAATGGGCGACTTGTTGGTCCCCAGAACGGGCGACTTGTTGGTCCCCTCCACGGGCGACTTGGGATTCCTCCTCATCCATGGGATATCCTCAGGGCAATCAGCTAGCTGGATTCTGCTTGGTGGTTGTGCCCCTGGCCTGGCTTGCAAGAGCTTTAGGGTATGTGCGCACGGGGGCGGGTTAGTGGCGGCGGCGGCTGGGCGGGACCCGACAGGAAGCTCCGGAGCCGTCCACCGGCTTCCTGTCGGGTCCGTGCTGCGGGAGACGGGCGGGTGTGCGGCGGTGCACAGCGGGTTAGTGGCGTCGGTTCTGCAGCGGCTGGAAGCAGCACATGATTCTGCTTGCAGCCGCTGCAGAACCGGCCGGTTTATAGAACATGATCATTCTTTGCTAACCCGCTGGGAACCCAGCGGGTTAGCAACGGATGAGCATGTGGAAACCGCCGCTGTGTGCACAGCGGGTGTCGGTTTACATAGGTTTCTATGTTAATCCAAACGCCGGTTTGGATTAACATAAATTTGCATGAAATTTATGTAAACCGACCGGCGGTTTACACACCTAATCCGGCCCTAACCCGACCAGTGCGCACATACCCTTAATACATAGTCCATATTTTTGGTTAGCTGCAGCCAGGGTGGATTTGATTTAAACCTAACTGATTTAAATCACGATTTAAATCACTAGTCAGTAAGGCTTGATTTAAATCAGTGACTTAAATCAAAGTTTCTACGTAAACTAGTTCTTGCTACTTTAACATGCAAGTAGATGAAGATTTTTAGAATCACTTTTTATATTACTTTTTTCTCCCCAGTTTAATGGGTAATCATTCATATTTGGACACCACTGTTCTGTTGTACTTAGGAAGGAGAAAAATAATCCTGATCTTAATAACAATTTAAATAGATTTATTCAACTGAAACAATAACAACATTACAGCATAAGTTATTTGCTTAAACAAACATCCATGTTTGTTAACTAATTTGGCTAAACAAAATATATATATATTTAAGAAACTTAGACTGTCAGCCCAGCCGACACATGAAAAACTTAAATACTACTGTCCCTGCTGTCCTCTGTAGCTCACTTGTCGTCATCTTCATCATCATCATCATCTTCTTCCTTCCTATTCATAATCTGGAAAAGAAAAACAAGCTTTCCTGCTTTATTGGGTCCCAACCGATTTCTCAATTTAGAATGAATGAGTCCAAAGGAAGAGAATATTCTTTCAACGCCTGCAGAAGAATCTACTGCTGTTAAAAGTGAAATCATTACTTGAACAGTCTCTAAATCCAAGCGCTTAAGTGACTTCCACCAGTTTACTGGTGTGACCTTCCTTAAAATATCTTCAGCAAACATATATTTCTTGAATGGTTCCCCCTTAGCTCTGAAGTTTATTATAGTTGGCATTAAAGATGGATGATTGCTGGATACCCATGTCATAGCTAACTCCTCTTCCTCAGCACTTAGGTTTTGACCCTGATATTGGATATTGACAATATTTGCCAAAAAATTAGCTGGAGTCAGTGCTTGTCCCATTCGTTTGTTTACTGCTTGTAATTTAATTCTGTCCATGTGTAGTTCTGTTTTTAAGTGTTCACTCAGTTCCTTCCAAATTTCAACAGCATCCGCAATAAAACAGCTATTTTTCTGTATTTTGTTTAAAGCTTGAGAGATGGGTTTCAGGAAGCTCAGCATATGTTCAACATTTCTCTTAAGCCCAATGTTGAGGATTTTGGCCGTGACAGTGCCATCTATTTTATCTCGATTTTCTTCACAAAGTGTCATCATAATAGGCCAGTTTTTGATATACTGCTCAAAACAGTCCACCACAGAGTTCCATCTAACATCTTGTGGGAGCGTTAGCTTGGTTCCACCCATCCTTTTCAGAGCTGCTGCAGCAAAATGATTATTACGGAAGTATTTAGCAATTTCAACAACATTAGCCTTTATTTCTGGAACACTTAAGTCTTTGGCTAAGAGGTGCAGCAAATGAGCACTGCAACCATATGTTATTAGCAGCTTTGTATTCCCTCCCTGCTCTTCTAAATCTCTTCTCATCTTGGATACGTTTGCAGCATTGTCAGTGACCAAACTGCGTACTAGACATTTGAAGTTTTGTTCACATGTCGTTATAGCTTTTACTGCGACTTCTTGTAAGTATTCTGCTGTGTGTGCATTTCCTGACGTATCAGTTGTTTGTGCAAGGAAGACTTTACCTTCTTCTGTTGTTATACAAGCACATACAATAGGATCATTGTGGACATTACTCCACCAAACAATACTTAGGTTAACAATTTTACCCTCCAGAGCTGTTGCACGTTGCTCCATTTCTCTGTCATACACTTGATCCAGCAGTTTCCCTGCAACATCAGCTCTGCTGGGTGGACTGTATCCTGGTCTCAGTGACTGAACCATATTAATGAAATGTTGGTTCTCAGACGGAAAGAAGAGTTCGTTGCATAAATAAACTGGGCAATTTTTTCATCATTCAACTCTTTTTCTAATCTGCTAGTTCTTATCACAAACCTATCTATGGTGGTTCCAGGAGGTAAAGGTTTTTTCTTCCTTTTGGGTGATGGTGATATGTGGCTGTGGGTGTCTGATGATGATGCTGCTGCTAATGAAGCACTATCCTGGATGGATAACTCTGAAACTGTAGAACAGGATGATGGTGATCTTGGAGGTGGATAGTTTCCAGAATCCATGAATTCCCCTAAACAAAAAAAGTCAATGCTGTTATTTTATTGTTTATTATACAATTTCTGCTTATTGTACACAACACATCACTGCCCCTGCCCCAAAAGGAATATTTGTATTTCTTCATAACTGTACCAAATGACAGTAACATGCAGTAATAATAAGAAATATAATTTTTCTCACACATGACAGTTCAGTCTTTAGAAATAGGATTCAATAAAAATGTTTACCAACCTGAAGATCCTGCCTGTTCAGGAGTGTTTCTTTGGTCATCTTCATCACCGCACTTCTCATGATGTGCCTCATTCGCGCCACCAGGCCTTGCATCTCTTTGTTGCATCGTTTGCATTTTGCACGCATGCCTGCCTTACCGATAGGCGAAGGAGTTTCATTAAAATATTCCCAAACTGGGTCTCTTTTACGGCCTGCTGCCATTATAAGGAAAGAATGTAATAAACCTCAGATCGTACACACAAACAGATCCAGACTTGTCTGTCTGTGGCTATGCTGCAGTATTGTGCTCAAAGTTTCACTTTCATTTTCTTGTCTGCTTGCCCTTCCTCCTCCTCACACTTAGATTCACATTCTTCTTGTGTTGTGCAGATCTATTCCACTCCAAACAATCAGAAACATATTGTCTAACTTCTTGGACTTGGCACTGAAGGGGTTGATTCTGTATTCATAGGTTTGTAGAACAATAGGATTAAGGTCTTTTTCTCAACTCTGTTCATGTTGTAACATTTTTGCCGTGAAGAAGAGGCTGGGACCTGTGCGGAGTCAAATTCAGTTTTGAGAACTGTGTAAGTAAAGCGAGCGTCTGTGATAATATAGGAGAGAAACTGCCCACTAATCCTACAGAAACCTCTGGAAGAGGATGGCATTGTGAATGTTACACATATACAGCCTTTTTCTACGGAGTTAAACAACTCAGCTTTATCTCATGATGGAAGAACCTTTGGATGGTAAAATATTTTCCTCAAAAAGCAGTTTATTGAAAAAAATCCGATTTAAATCAAAAAAATCCGATTTTTTTGATTTTTAAAAAAAAAAAAAACATTGATTTTTATCCACCCTGGCTGCAGCACCTGGTAACGTAGGTCATCATCAGGGTTGTTTGCCACAGCTTGCCCTGCTGCTTTGGCAGGGTTTTTGGGAGTAGATTCAAAGTCTATGGGAGAGGTGCTAACCTGCCAGGGTTGGGTTGCAGGTTCTGCAGGCAATGGGTCTCGTAGCACTGTTATGGCCCGGTCTTTTAAAGCATTAAAGTTCACATCAGGATGATCTAAGACCCACATGTGTACCTGCTGGCGGTGGTAGTCCGACCTCAATCCATTCATAAACTGTTCTGCAAGCATTTTATCTTCCTTTAATACACTTGCCGGGTCTACCTGCTTTAAGGACCGGAGTGCCCCTTGCAAACGTAATGCAAAGTCTCCGATGGTATCTTGCGGTCTCTGATTGCATTGGTAGAATATCATCCTTAGTTCAGACTGTGTGCGTTTCTCAAAAGCAGCTTTAAGCTTGTCAAATACTTTTGCTACAGAGTCTCTGCCAGCATCGCTCCAAGACTAGACCTCTAGCTCTGCTGCGCCTGTTAATTGTCCCAGCACAAGGACGGCTCGCTGCTTTTCGGTCATAGCATACATGTCCAGCACTGCACACATCTTTTGTTTGAAGGCTGCTAAGGTACTGGGCTTACCTTCGTAGATCGACAACCATTTTGTGCCCGGTATGTATGGCAAGGCTAACAGCATTATTGGGGCCACTGCTCTGGGTGCTGCGGCTCCCACACTGGCTGCGTGACCGGCTGGAGCTGCGTTCTGGACAGCTCTTCTATCAGAGGCCTGTGCATCGTCAGCTTCACTCATGGTGGTACCCCCCTAATTAATCGCTGCCAGCCAGTGAGGTAAACTTTTTCGGTAGTTGGCGGCTTTACAGGTGAAGTTGAGTACCTCGGGTATTTCCGTAATTAGACGCTGCACTTCGGTGATCTTCGGCAGAGCGGAGGGGCAAGGCTTATCTTTGCACTCTTTTAGCCGCGCAGCCGTGATGCTCTTCCCGCTCTGTGGCGCAGTAATGGTGGCCTGATTTTACAGTTCACAAAACAGTCAATAGAGTCTATTTTAAGCACACAGTACCTGGTTTTACCGGGCACGGGATCCTGTTTGTGATGCCAGAACTGATCTGGTCGACAGGGTAGGGGGTACTCGGATACCGTGACAGGGGTTACTTCAGTGGGGGACCACGGCTGGTCGGTTCCCGGTTCCGTGCCCTGGACCCTCAGTGGCAGGGATGGGGTGATGATGATGGGGAATTTTAACGTGATGGCACCTGTGGTACCTGGTAATAGGGTTACCAGTGCCGCGGCTGCCCGCTGAGGTGATGGGAAGGCAGCGTTGGGTAGTACAGCTCCCCATAGGTGGAGTTTTACCTCAGGGCAGCGTGGTGGATGAGGGGAGTAGTAGTAGCGGTTCTACTGGGAATGCTGCAGGCAGCGGCAGGGAAGCAGGCACACACACACAATTGTTTTTGTTTCAGTATTTTTTTACTGATGTCTGGTAATAGGTACAATCCAGGAGGGTAACAAGGTTTCGGTGCAGCTTGGGACGTTCACCTTGGAGAGTTGTGAGGCCTCCTCTGTTAGTGTGTGCGTTGTTAGGGGTAAGTCCTGCCTGTAGCTGAACCTGCCGCTCTTTCTCCCTCTCAGGGTGCTGTTCCACAACAGACAATGAGGAACTTTCTGTGGGATACCTATTCTCTGCTTAGGTCCCTGGTCCTATGCTTGGTCAGGTTTGGAGTCTTCTACTTTGTTACTTCAGGGGGACTAGATCCTCCTGGTCTGTCCGGGCTTTTCCTGCTACACTAGATTATTAGCAGTTGCAGACTCCGGTATCCAGGTAGCTAAAGGGTTCTCAAATCTGTTCCTTTCTTCCTTCTCCCATTGGCCTCCATCCCTCTCTCTCCCTAGGGCTCAGCACAGCTGGGTCAGGGTCCTTGGTTCTGGGCCTGGCTTGGTCCCAGCAACCAGCTCCTTCCACTGACCTCCCTGGCTGGAACTGCTCCCTTCACTGCTCAGAGCAGACTAACTGACTCCTCCCCTCAGGCCTGGATCTCTATAGGGGAACTTGTTGAAGGCAGCAAGTAGAGCTCCCCCTCCAGGTCTGGGGTGGAAGGTGTTGGATGCTGTGTGTGCAAAGGTGTACATCCCTCCCTGCATCGGTGGGTCCTGTGGCAATCCCCCGCAGGGGTGCCACATATGTAATCCAGAATCCTGACAATTCCATCGCCAAGGACATGCACTGCCATAGCGCCGATGCACACACAGGGTGTCAGAGGCATAATGCGATGACATCACCGCACCAGGACTCTGAGATCCTGTGCATGCATCAGCACATTGGCTGTTCTACAGACTGCAGACTTAAAGGGGACCTGTCACCAACCATCCATGGTGATCTAATTACAGCATGTCTGCTGCATTCAGGCAAGGAGTCCCCCATCCCTTGACCCCCCTGTACCCCTAGATAATAGACTTTGAAAACTTACATATTGAAGCCAAATAGGAGGTGGCTAGTGGCTGGAGCCACTTCTGTCAAAGGGCAGTTTCACGCCCCCTGAATCTTTAATCCGCCCACCGCCACCTCCCTCATGCCAATCATTCTCTCCCTCGCCTGCTACACAACACAAAGCGAGGGATGCGGTGCTGGCCGCATTGCCCCGCCTCCTGCGTTGTCATCACTGCTTATACCCGCCTTGCTCCATGGTTAACATGGAGCAGGGCGGGTATAAGCAGTGACGTCACTGCAGAAGGTGGAGCAATGCGGCCAGCACCGCATCCCTCGCTTTGTGTTATGCAGCAGGCGAGGGAGAGAATGATTGGCATGAGGGAGGTGGCGGTGAGCGGATTAAAGATACATGGGGCGTGAAACTGTCCTTTGAGAAAGTGGCTCCAGCCACTAGCCACCTATTTGGCTCCAGTATTTAAGTTTTCAAAGTCTATTATCTAGGGGTACAGGGGAGGTCAAGGGATTGGGGACCCCTTGCCTGAATGCAGCAGACATGCTGCATTCAGTGCTGTAATTAGATCACCATGGATGGTTGGTGACAGGTCCTCGTTAAAGGGACCTGAGGTCTACAGCGCAGAGTGCGCAAGTGACAGGAAATGTATGAAAATATTAGTGGAGGCAGGAGCTCCTGAGTGATAGAGGTGCAAGCTGCAAGATTATTGCAGTTCATATTTATATAGTCACAATCAGACAACCATAAAAATTGTTCTGAGACCTCACTGCAATGCATAGACTGGCAGTGGATTTCCCAAGCCGAGTATGATAGCTTCATATACTTCAAGGAAACTCTCATGCTCTGGTCAGAAGACCTGTGGCCAGTCCATGTATTGCGGGTCAGATCAATTTGTACAGCAGTCTGAAAGCGCCCATTGCCAGAATGTGTTCTTGATACGATAAGCAATGGTATTGATATACCGATATGGTAAATGATATATGTAGGTGGTAGCTGACAATTCAGAACCAGGGATCATTATACCACAGGCCAAAAATCCAATTCTGAATCCATACAGCTGGATTACAGCCAATAATAGCAGACTGGTGAGGACTCACATTACTTCTTAGATGGCATGCACACTATAAGGATATGCAACGGTTTGAGCGCAGAATCTTGCTGCTGCGTCCAAAATGCTGTGTAGTACAGTATTAGCACAGTGGATGGGATAAATCCCATCCTCACTATGCTTAACCCGATCGCAGCGTGTTGACAACTGCCGTGCAGGTTACCGGCATTCCGCTCTTCCGCAGCATGTTCATTTCATGCTGCAGAGTCGAAAGCGGCTGCCATCAGGTGCACAGAGGGAGAAGCCACCCCGCACCCGCCGCACATGGTGAGTACAGGGCGGCTGCGGTCTCCCTGCGGCCACCCGCGGGTTCACTCAGGTCCGGAGGAGCCACGTCTAACACGCAGCTTCTCTGGACCGTGAGCAAATACCCTTAGAGCCGAAACACACTGGCGTGAAAAAAAAAACGGTCCATTCCTCGTCCAGGAGAATTGGACGAGTGTCGTCCGTTTTTTGCTCCGTGTGGTTTCTGTATGCTGTTTATGTGCAATCAGTTTTTTTCTCAGCAGTTATTTACTGTATAATCATTTACAGGAACATTTTACAGTGTTCTCAGCTGCAGAATGATAATGTATCAGTGAAAAAAATCCAATTTTGGTCCTATTGTATCCCTATGGGGCCGGATGGCAGTGATTTGCCATCCGATTTTGTGCTGTCCGGGAGGATCCGGCTCTTTTGTTTTTTTGCCCCGGACACAAAACCGGAACTTGCAGCTTTTTTGTGTCCGGGGCAAAAATCGGACAAAAACAAATCCTCCCGGATCCGGTGCGATTCGGCGCACCCTAACCTGGGAGTCTATGGGCGCGTGCTGGATCGCATCGGATTTGACAGAAAATCTTTCCACTTCCCGGAGACCGGGTGCTGAACGAGCGGCGACTCTGAAATTCAAGCAGCGCTTGTTCAGCACCTGGACATTGCAGCATAAAGAGCTGGAGAGCTCCACGGATGAAATTTCAGCACTTGGACAGCAGCAGCCACGGACACTAATGATTCCGGCAGAAAACAGGATCGGAGGGCATATTTGCCCTCTGGTTCTGTTTTGTCCAGGGCTATCAGGTTCTAGCCAGTGCTAAATTGTGGTGTGAAGCTACCCTGATGGTGGGTTTACACACACCAATTTATCTGTTCAATCTCTGAACCAATCTCTGGTTGCAGTGAAATCATGGATACATTGCTCCATTTTGTGGCTGTGTACAACATGGAGCAATGTATCCATGATTTCACTGCAACCAGAGATTGGTTCAGAGATTGAACAGATAAATTGGTGTGTGTAAACCCACCATAAGTGTTCGGTCTGCGGACCAATTGCAGATGCTGTCACAGAGAATGGGCTTCTATGATTGGCTGTTCAGTAGGCAGTTCAAAGTAAACCCGGAAGTGACAGCAGCGGTGAAACAGGTACGCTTTAGTCATGTTAAGTCCCTGTTTGGGGTCTGTGCCGAAGATTCAGGTGTTCACTACACACCCAAATCAGGCAAAAAGATCAAGACAATACCAGATGCAGCCAGATCAAACCGTACTGGTACTATAAGGGTATGTTCACACGGGAGAAGATTGGTGCAGATTTTTGGAGCCAAAAATCTGCACTTGCAGACCACATATGCACAAAAATGATGCCATGCGCACGATGCGTTTTTTTTGTGCGTGAAGGTGCAGATTTTTGTCCTGCGTGTGTCACTTCATCTTAGTGACACCTCAGGAACAGGGCTTAATGTGTGTAAATGTGATTATAATTTATTGGGAGCATGTCTACTATACAATTGCCTTGTGGCCACTTCCGTCTGAAGCCAAAATCGTGCGCCAGCGCTCATTGGCCGCCGCTAGCCGTGGCGACCAAAGAGAGCAGCGTATGCAAAACTGGCATCAGCCAGTCATCTCCCGACTGCTCGCTGCGGTAGTACCCAAGCGGGATTCAAACCGCGCGCCAAGCCGCACTACTTCTCCGATTGGTCGCCGCGGCCGCAGTGTGGTGTGAAGTCCAGTCGGCTCTTGAGTTTGTGACTGACCTATGCAAGCGCTAGATAGAACGGCAAGTAGTAACTAACTGCCTATCAGTTTTCAAGCCCATATTAAAAAAATTAAACAGCTTTATTAATTAGATTTGATAGTTGTGTTCTAAAGAAATATTACAATCTATATGTCCCCTCCCCTCCTGTACCTGTATGTCTTGATTGTCTAGAGTTAGTGTACTTGCGCTTGTCTCCCTTATCCTCATGTAAAGCGCCATGGAACCTAATGGCGCTATATAAATAAATAATAATAATAATGTTTACATAACTTTGTTGCACTATGGGGGGGCCCCAGAAACATTTCTTGCACAGGGGCCCACTAAAGTCTGTGTCCGCCCCTGGACAGCACACACAAGGAGCAAAAGAGACAGCACAGCACAAGGGGCGAAAGAGACAGCACAGCACAAGGGGCAAAAAAAAGAACTAGGGACAAAAGAGACAGCACACGGGGCAAAAGAGACAGCACACACACGGGGCAAAAAAAAGACAGCACACACGGGAGGAAAGAGACAGCACAGCACAAGGGGCAAAAGAGACAGCACAGCACAAGGGGCAAAAGAGACTGCACAGCAAAGGGGCAAAAGAGACTGCACAGCACAAGGGGCAAAGAGACTGCACAGCACAGGCAAAGAGATGCACAGCACAAGGGGCAAAAGAGACTGCACAGCACAAGGGGCAAAATAGACTGCACAGCACAAGGGGCAAAAGAGACTGCACAGCACAAGGGCAAAAGAGACTGCACAGCACAAGGGGCAAAAGAGACTGCACAGCACAAGGCAAAAGAGCTGCACAGACAGGAAAAGAGACTGCACAGCACAAGAGGCAAAAGAGACAGCACAGCACAAGGGGCAAAAGAGACAGCACAGCACAAGGGGCAAAAGAGACAGCACAGCACAAGGGGCAAAAGAGACAGCACAGCACAAAAGGCAAAAGAGACAGCACAGCACAAGGGGCAAAAGAGACAGCACACACAAGGGGCAAAAGAGACAGCCCAGCACAAGGGGCAAAAGAGACAGCACACACAAGGGGCAAAAAAAAGAACTAGGGACAAAAGAGACAGCACACGGGGCAAAAGAGACAGCACACACACGGGGCAAAAAAAAGACAGCACACACGGGAGGAAAGAGACAGCACAGTACAAGGGGCAAAAGAGTCAGCACACACAGAGCAAAAGAGACAGCACACACAGGGTAACAGAGACAAGCAGCGGCAAAAGAGACAGCACACACATGGGGCAAAAGACAGCACACACAGGGCAAGAGAGAAAGAACAAGGGGCAAAGAGACAGCACACACACAGGGCAAAAAAGAGACAGCACGCACAAGGGAGGAAAGAGACAGCACAGTACAAGGGGCAAAAGAGTCAGCACACACAGAGCAAAAGAGACAGCACACACAGGGCAAAAGAGACAACAAGGGGCAAAAGAGACAGCACACACATGGGGCAAAAGACAGCACACACAGGGCAAGAGAGAAAGAACAAGGGGCAAAGAGACAGCACACACACAGGGCAAAAAAGAGACAGCACGCACAAGGGAGTCAAGAGACAGCACAGTACAAGGGGCAAAAGAGACAGCACACACAGGGCTAAAGAGACAGCATACACGGGGGAAAGAGAATGAGATAGCACACAAGGGATCACAAAAGAGACAGCACAGCACAAGGGGCAAAAGAGGCAGCACACACAAGGGAAGAGCACACACAAGGGAGGAAAGAAATAGTGCACACAAGGGACAAAAGAGACAGCACGCATGGGAGGTAAGAGCACACGCAAGGCACAGAAAGGGGAAAGTCAGTGCACACAAAGGGGGAGGAGACAGCAAACAATAGGGGAGGAGACAATGCACACAAGAGGGAAAGAGACAGCACAGAAGGGAAGACAGACACAGTAGGGGAAAGAGACAGCACACAGTAGGGGGAAAGAGACAGCACACAGAAGGGAAGAGAGACCAGAAGGGAAAGAGACAGCACACAGAAGGGGGAAAGAGACAGCACACAGAAGGGGGAAAGAGACAGCACACAGAAGGGGAAGAGACAGCACAGAAAGGAAGAGACAGCACACAGAAGGGGGAAAGACAGCACACAGAAGGGGGAAAGAGACAGACACAGAAGGGAAAGAGACAGACACAGAAGGGGGAAAGAGACAGCACACAGAAGGGGGAAAGACAGCACACACAAGTGAGGAAAGAGACAGCACACACAAGTGAGGAAAGAGACAGGGCGCAAGGGGGAAAAGAGACAGGGCGCAAGGGGGAAAGAGACAGGGCGCAAGGGGGAAAAGAGACAGGGCGCAAGGGGGAAAGAGACAGGGCGCAAGGGGGAAGAGAGACAGGGCGCAAGGGGGACAAGAGACAGGGCGCAAGGGGGACGAGAGACAGGGCGCAAGGGGGACGAGACAGGGCGCAAGGGGGACGAGACGGGCGCAAGGGGACAAGAGACAGGGCGCAAGGGGGACAAGAGACAGGGCGCAAGGGGGAAAAGAGACAGGGCATAAGGGGGAAAAGAGAACACATACAGGGGGAGAGTGTACAGGGGGAAGACAGCTTAAAAAAGAGAGCACATGAAGGAAGAAGACAGCACAGGGGAGACAGATCAAAGGAGTGAGTACAGAGGGAAGAAGACAGTGCAGGGGAGAAAGAGAATGCACAGGGGAGATGGCTACCGCCCCCATCGTGATGCCACTACCCTCCCAATGCGATACGTTGTGACCCGTAGAAGCGCCAATGGTGCGTGAAACAGCCTGTTGTCTGACAACCCCCTCCTCTCCCCTGCACCCCCCGTAACATTATCTGCACACACCGAGAATAAGGAAATAAAGCATGGATGTTAATCAGTCCGGTGAGTGCTGACTTTTCTTCTCCGTCTGAGCATCAGGTCCACATCTAGTGTTAATTATATTTGTTCTTTAGACACAGTCAATATTAAGGAAAATCACTGTGCTTTGGTAAGACAGTAGTCTACATAGTGGGCCCACCAAAACAATATGACACCACTAAACTCAGTGATTTTTAGAAAATTCTGTACCTTATTTTTTGTAACAAAAAAAAAAAAATAAATAAAATCAACACACAGTATCCTTTAAATTGCTAGTTTAATATAGTGTGCTTTAACTAGAGATATAACAGACTGCTACACAAAACAGCAGGCGTAGCGGCCCTATACCTAGTATTAAATTGATGCAGTTCACTTATACACAGTATAAAACCAAGTATGTGGGGCTATATGATATCCCATAATTTAGGAGATGGCAAAATGTTCCATGATGCATTAAGCCTTTATTTTGCTGTTTGAAGCAAAAAAAAAAAAAAAAGTGAAATCATAAACTTTAAAGGGATCCTGTCACCCCCAAAACACCTGTAAACCTATTAAAACCTGTCCCTAGAGCATATTAACACTTTCCCTACACTGTTTTTACCTCCTAAATGCAGTAAATGACATTGCATAAAAACGTTTTATAAGTACCTGATTACTGATGATAATGAGTGACTATCTATTCATAGTCACTCATCAAGACTGCCCCTCTGCTTCATAGCACGCCTGAATAGGCGTGATCTTCATAGCAGATTCAAATTGCCGCCTCCCTGCTG
>JARQOC010000011.1:140981472-141164587 GCA_033576535.1 Allobates femoralis
AAATAAGGTTATTCACTCAGTATACAGTGAGGTCACAATATGGGAGGCAGTATACAAAAAGTAAGCAGTGTGAGGACACTGTATGGGTGAAGCAGCATACGAGGGACAGTGTGAGGGATGGAGTGGGGCATGAAGGATGTGGACAGTGTGGAGGCAATAGTTCGTATCACAGGTATATTGTGTACTTTGGACAGTGTATAGGCTATGGTCCTTAAGGGGGAATTATTTGACAAATTTTGTTCCTAAAGAAAGACAGTGTGGTGGCCATACTTTATGGGGAATAGATGGTGTTAGAGTATTTAAGGGGGAAAGTATAAAAGCAATATTTTATAGGAAGGGACAGTATGGAGGTCACTTTTTGGGGAGGGAGCACAGCAGGGCAAGTATTTATTCAGGTGTCCATCATATGAGGATATTTTTTATTTAGGTATAATAGTAATGACAGTGTTATTTTTAAGGGAATCGTGTTGGTATGTGCTACAGAAGACCAGAGAAGAGGGACGTCTGCAGAGACAAGTTGTGGATGTCCAAAGTCATCATGGTGTCTGGTTGAGAGAGATGAAAAGAAACATTATTCCTATCAGAGAAGATGTCACCCAATAAGGTACTTGGATCTAAGGGCAGACAATTGCTGCCTACCGGTTGTATGAAGCTGATCGGCAGTTATTTAACAGCCTGTGACTGCAGACTTCTTAATACACAGTGTGCGCATCGTGCGATGTTTGGATTCTCCTATACTCTGTAATGTGAAATACAGACAGCACACGAATGGCATACATGGATGCCATCTGTGTGATGTATGTGTTTATTCTATAGACTTGTCTTGGCCCTTTTCAACCGTGATACACTGAAAAAAAGAATAAAAAACAGATATCTCTGAGTTTTAGATAGACAAATAAACCTGTTGTATCCATGAAGAACATGAACAGCTGAATGGGGTCTTCTTGTAGTAATGCCCTATCATTATGCCCTTCTTGTAGTAATGCCCCATCGATACCCCCTTCTTGTAACATTGCCCCGTCCTTCTCTTCTTGTAGTAATGTTCCCATCCTGGTCCCCTTCTTGTAGTAATGCCCCATTTTGCAGTAATGTCCCTTCTTGTAGTAATGTGCCAGCTGCAGGCCTCTGAGTAGCCAGGGGTTGTCATAGGTATAGCTCAGCCTAGGCCAGGGCGCGATCACCAATGAGTCTGCTGTGCCGGCATGCCGCATAAAGCAGCCACAGGGGCCGCATGTGGCCTGCTTATTTAAGACCCCTGCTGTAGATGTATACTCATTTCAGTACGTTCTGTAAATAAATGGTTAAAGACAATTGTATGCTAATCATCAGATAGATGGTCCTAGGAACTGACATAGGCAACAGAGATTAATAGGCAAACTGAATGCTTGCTCGTAGAGAACACTCACTTTGTTGAAGCACCTTTTGTAGCATGAACAACATAATAGAAGAGTTCATCATGCTTACAGCAGACAAAGTCTAAAGGCCCGTTACACGCTGCAATATCCCTAATCAATATAATAGCGATACCGCTGTGTGTGACATGAACCAACGACCAGCGATCAGCTCGCTGATCGTTGGTAAATGGCCAGGACCATTTTTTGATCGTTGGTCTCCCTTTGGGCGTTCAGCATCGGCGTGTGTGACAGCGGGAGATCAATGATCAACGACCTCCCAGCGCCCAACAATACACGCTGGGAGGCTGGTAACCAGGGTAAACATCGGGTAACTAAGGGCAGTGCTGCGCTTAGTTACCCAATGTTCACCCTGGTTACCAGCATTCTTGCTGGTCGCTGATCGCTGGTGAGTCTGCCTGTGTGACAGCTAATAAGATATCAGATAGCAATGTCCTAGCGATCTTGATCGTTGGTGGGATCGCTGGGACATCGCAGTGTGTAACGGGGCCTTAAGGCCGGCTTCACACCACGGTTTTTCAGGTCCGGGGCTGTCCGGTGTGATTTTGCCTCTATTGAATCCCTATGGTGCCGGATGGGTCCAGATGGCAGTTATTTGCCATTCGGTTTGGTGTCTGGCAAGCAGGATCTGGCCGTTTTCGTTTTTTGCCCCGGACACAAAATCAGAGCTTGCAGCATTTTTTGTGTCCGGGGCAAAAATAAAACAAAACCGGATCCACCCGATCCGGGGCGATCCGGTGCCCATAACATGGAAGTCTATGAGCGCAGAATCCGGCAGAAAAACGATCTGGTTCCCGGACACGGGGTGCTGAAAGGGCGGCGGCTCTGAAATTCAAGCCGCGCTCGTTCAGCACCTAGACAACAGAAGCTGAAAGAGCCATGGCTGAAATTTCAGCACCGCAGCTAGCTCCCTTCCAGCCGCTGTGCTGAAATTTCAGCACTGGACAGTAGCAGCCATGCGCAGGAATGATTCCGGCACAAAACATATTTGCCCTCCGGTTCAGTTTGTCTGGGGCTGTCAGGTTCTGTCCGGTACATCCTGCAAAACACCGGACAGAACCTGACAGGGAAACAATGTGGTGTGAAGCCGGCCTAAATCAGCAGGTCTGAGCCAGGAAGCAAATCCAGATAGTTGAGAAAAACAGTAGTTTAATGAAGAGATGACTGTCAGCTGAGAGAACTGAATGGTGATTCAAACTTCAAAGAAAACAGTAACTCAATACAAAGCTTACTGAATACTTAGATACACACAGCAGTTAGTCAGCTCTAAAAGTTCTGTGGTGATGATTCCAAAGATTCCATAGCCTTTTAATAAACTTGGCTTTGACCACAGCAAAGGCCAATGGCTATAGAAATAAATAAAAAGTCCCAGATCTGGAGCAGAGTCAGGTAAGTAACATTTAATTGTTCATTAAATGTACAAAAATAATTTTACAAGTACATGACTGTATAGTGATAATATAGTGTAATACAATATAGAAGAGATTTTACTCCTGAAGCCTCTCCATCCAACAAATGTTGATGCAAGGACCTCACCATTGGTTCGATCAATGAGAAGTGATTATTCAATACCGCCTCAAGTACGACATGCTGAGCTGTAAGCCTGCATCTGTATCTATTGGCAGAGTCTATCCTATTATTGGTGACCGGTATAATAGCATATCTGATCCAATATTGAACAATCTATTCCTACTGACAGTTCAAGTGGGCCACAGTGTCCCCCAGGGCAAGAGGGTTGGTACAGTATCTGAAAGCCGTAAGAGGTATTGTGCACTGAACAAAATACAGTACATGATGATATAACTAAAAGACGACCTCGGTGCTTGCTGTTGTTCTATGAAGAGTTTTCTTCCCATTTTTTAGAGTCTGTCTTTAGGATCACCATTGGATATAGGCCAAGCCAAGTGCCTAAGTGTATGGTCAAAATCAAACTAAATTTCCATGTAAATTCTTAGCTATTTTGGGCCGTAATCTAAGGTATTTTCCAATGTACCGTATTTTGCGGTTTATAAAGACGCACCAGATTATAAGACGTACCCAAAATTTAGAGAAAGAAAAAGTGATTTTTTAATTTTCTTTTTGGTGAATATGGGTGTCTGTCTTAAAATCCAATTGTAGGGGGCGTGTCCGGGATGCAGAGCTGAGCGGTCGCACGAGTATGGAGCTCCCACTAGCACCTGGCTTCTATAGGTACCAGCAGGATGAAATGCTGCGAGGACCAGCACAATATGGGTCACCGGAGAAGCAAGGTGTCACAGAACCCACTGACGACCCTATCGGTGCAGAAGACGGTCCTGGAGGCCTTTTGGGGCAAAGATCAGAAGGGTCCCCTACGACCCAGCGCCATCTTCCCTGGGCCGCGCTGATGAGGAGCCGGAAGTCATGGAGAATGTGGAGCAAGGGGACGGAGAGGTAGGAGTGGGACACAATTTGCAGGAGGAGGAGGATGGCTCCGATGATCAAGATCACACTGGGGCCCTGCAGGCCCCGGGGTTCCTCCGCATTCTTACCCCAGACACCTCAGCCGGACTTAACGCTGGAGGCCCCCATGGAGGGGAACACCGAAGCCCGGATCCACCCTGCGGAGGCGGTTGGGGACAGTCACCAGGCCTCTTCATTGCCCCAGGGAGCTGGGGACACCTTTGAAATATTGCTCTGGGATGCTTCTCCCTGGGTGGTCCCTTGGACAGACAGGGTAAGCGACAACCTCTGGCTCCGGCAATCTGCAGGAAGAGCTCCCCATGTGGCTGCATCAAGGGACTGGGCTACTGCAGGGTATTCTCATATGTACCCGAGCAATTGGCAGGACTTACTGGATCGAATCCCATCTAAGGATGACTTCAAGCTCTTGATTAATGAAGTGAAGGACACTTGCAGATCTGAAATTGCTAGTGTTAGAAAGGACCTGGACCACCTCTCAGGCAGAATGGAGTCCTTGGAGGAGGATCACAATGCAACCAGATCTCATTTGGGAGAACTACACCAATTGCTCCTGGCCCAGCAGAAATCACTGGAGGCAATCCAGAATCCTTTGGAGGATTTGGATAATAAGGGTAGATGTTGCAATATCAGAATGAGGGGGTCCCAGGCAATCCCCAAATCTATACTTCAAACCATACTTAATTCCACTCTGGGTGACCCTCCCTCCTCCCAAATTAAAATGGTTAAAGCACATAGGGCCCTACGGGCTCCTCCACCCAGCCCAGAGAGATCATAATTTGTTTACATGACTTTCAGCTGAAAGAAAAAAACATGGTGGCGGCCAGAAGAGATCCTTGTCCTATGAGGGGTCAGAGGTCCAGCTTTTCCCAGACCTTTCTCGCATTACTCTACAGAAAAGGAGACACCTCCGACCCCTCACTAAAGTCCTGGCGGACCACCAGATCCCCTACAATTGGGGGTTCCCCTCTGCCCTTATGGCCCGTTGAGATGGCCATCTTGTGTACGCCAGCGTATTCTCTGGCTGTTTGTGAGACTTTGGACATTCTCATAATCAAGCTACCAGACTGGGAGATATTCCTGCCAGAGAACGCACCCCTGCCGGTGTGGTCCAAAGGGGTACCGAAAAATGGATTAAAGGGGGGGTGTAGGGTGGGAGCTCCCTCTTCTCCTCACCCTCGCTGAACATTGACCATGGACTTGGTGGGGCTACAGTCTGTTTCACATCCAGACGGATGTCCAGGAATTTTTGGTCCTCCTATTGTAAAGTACATTGCATGTTTAGCTAATGGTGATGCCGATTTAATGTTTATATTGGTTTTGCTTGCTTTGAAGTTGGTATTTTTCTTCCTGAATGGGAATGTCAACAATTCGATTCTTAAGCAGATGGAACAGTGGATATGGGGGCTATTTGTGGGTCAGATCATTCACCCCTGATCCTCGACCTGAAGAAGGGTGGTGCAGCTAAGGGAACTTGTCATTGGTGATTGAACGAATTCTTGGTCAAGGACCCTCTCATCAAGGCCTCTTTGCATTGACACCTTGTCGAATACTTTCAACTTAACATGGCCTCGGCTTCATCGATATCTGTCCTTTGGGAACCCCACAAAGCCGTGATGAGGGGTCACTGTATCAAGGAGCCTTGTGTATTATGCTCACTTCGCAGCTGAAACTATGGGAGGCTAGACTGTCAGGCGATCCTACCCTCTTTACTTTTAAAAAGGTGATATCCTTTAGGGAGAGGCTGAAGGATATGTTGGTTAAGAAGGTGGAGAGACTGCTACTTTTTTCTAAGCAGCTTAAAGAACATACCTCTACAGCATACCCACAAGCCCTTCGTGATGGGGAGGGCACCCCACATTAAAATCAATCCTCCATATCAGAGATCTTTTGTTTTATAAGAAACTATACAATTTATACCCCCATGTCTCCGTCAGGCATGACCTGATTGAGGGATATCTCTCCAATCTCTGCCTCACAACTCTCCCAGAGGAAACAGTAAAAGCTCTCAATCAACTGATTACTTGTGAGGAATTGGACTAGGTCCTGAAGGGAATGCCCTAGGGCAAGTCTCCTGGACTGGATGGCCTTATGTACTTTTATTATAAGGTTTTCATCAATAACCTTCTTCCACACGACTAACCTTTCTAACTCCTTTATGGAGGGTTCGGCCATACCTAACACCATGTTACACTCTCACCTGATTCTTCTTCCCAAGCCACCCCCAAGGACCCCCTGGATTGCGCTAATTACAGGACCATCACTGTGTTGAACTTTGACTTGAAAATTTACACCAAATTATTGGCGACCAGACTATGTACCTGGCTTCCCCAGATAATACATAAAGATCAGGTGGGGTTCATTCCCTGTCGCCAGGGAGGGGACAATACCAGATCTGTCATTGATTTGGTCAATATTTCGAAATCGGAGACAACAGCAAATGCTGGTCCTGAGCCTGGATACGGCAAAAGCCTTTGACCGTCTTAATTGGTCTTTTCTATTTTTGCGATGCTCAGGGCCTTTGACATCTCGGGCAGTTTCTTTCGAGCAGTCCGGGCCTTAGACATATCACCCACAGCATCCATTCAACTCCCCTTTCATATTTCTCTACCATTTCCCATTACCAATGGTACGAGACAGGGATGCCCTCTATCCCCCCTCTTGTTTGCCATGTGTATAGAACCCTTGGCGGCTGCTATTCGCCAGACTCCCGACATCTCGGGGGTGGCAGAGGGTAGCAGAACATTCAAAGTGTCTTTTTTTTGTGGAAGATGTCCTCCTCACCCTCACTAACCTGCACATCTCCCTTCCCAACCTCTTGGCAACGCTGCAGGTATTATGGAGGCTTATCGGGCTATAAAAAAAAAATCAGGAAAAGACAGAGGCTCTTCCCCTGAATATGTCTCCAGAAATGTCAGACTTTTTGATCTTAAACTTCAAATTCAGGTGGAAGTCGGAGGCTATCAGATACTTAGGGGTGAATCTATCTTCTTCTTTTGACTCTCTTTGCAAACTAAATTTCCCTCCACTTTTCAGGGAACTGAGGGCCCTCATACATAAATGGTCAGCTCTTAATGTCTCTTGGTTGGGGAGAGCGGCGTCGGTGAAGAAAACCGTATTGCTCAAATTAATTTATTATTTTGAGACATTACCAGTGGGGGTACCTTTGGGAGAGCTTAAAACCCACCAGGCAGCCGTATTATGATTTATATGGAATAATAAAAGGCACACGATAGCCAAGGAAGTCCTCACTACCCACAGACTTCAAGGTGGTTGTGTCAGTTCCAGGCGTAACTAAATATTATTGGGCGGTTCATCTTCATAGGATTCAGTTGTGGGTGTCACTCTGGGCCAATAAGAAATGGACCGAAATTGAAAAATTATGGTTAGCCCCAGTCCACCCTAATTCTTTGTTGTGGCCCACGGCGCAGTCTAGTCCTTTAGTCCCATTATTGGGTCCTATGCAATTCATGAAGCATCTATGGACTTATTGCCAAAGGAAGTTTTCCCTGGCTTCCCCAACCTCACCAATGGTATAGTTTATATACAAACCCCTGATCCCGAATAGTGTGGAATCCGCAATGGTTCATCCATGGCTGTCGGCGGGCCTGTTTAGATTCGCAGATATAATTGACGGAAGCACCATGCGTATCCACAACTTTGAACACCTTAAAACAGCCTTTTACCTTACTAACAGGGAATTTTATCAATATCTTCAAGTAAGACTTTGAGGCTTCCTTGTTTGGCCCCCCAGGGGTGTCACCTCCGACGGAATTCGAAAAGATTTGCAGGAGGGTTACAGATACTAGAGGTTTGATCTTTAAAATTTATAGGTTGCTAAATCCTCCTAGTGAAGGGCCTGAAGGGAGATTTTCTTACATGAGAAAGTGGGAGGCTCTTTTGGGTAGGCGGCTCTCCCCCATGTGTGAAAATCCAAATGGGATAAAGCAGCCGAGACATCTATATGCATATATACCGTGTTTCCCCGAAAGTAAGACCCTGTCTTACATTAAATTTACCTCCAAAAGTCCCACCCTGTCTTACTTTCGGGGAAAGTCTTACATTAGGAAAAAAAAAAAATAATAAATTATAGGACACTTGCGGTTCACTTGCAGCAAGTGCGGGTGAAAAAAACCGCACTTGCCGCACAGCACTTGCCCCAAGTGAACCGCAAGTGTACTATACATTGCATGGGGCCGTGCCGCAATTGCGCCGCAAGTGCTGTGCGGCAAGTGCGGTTTTTTCACCGCAACTGCCATTTTAAATTGGGAGCCATTTTAGAGCAAGTGGCCTTGCCGCAATTGCGCCGCACACAGTGCACACACACACTGCACACACACACACTGCACACACACACACACACACACCCATGTTTACAGTACACACGTGTACTGTACCTCTTTTCGCCGGATCACTTCCTCTTTTCCTCTGCGGTGCTGGGTGACGATTCCTCAGGGCTGGGCGGCCAATCACAGGTCGCGCTGGGCGGAGATCAGTGGGGCACAGCATGTTAGGCTGTGATTAACCCCATGATCTCCGGACCAGCGGCTGCACCAGGGGAACAGAAGGAGCCTGGACGGCGGCATATACGGTAAGCCTGCGGCAACCTAAAGAGAGGCCCGCGAACCCCCCCCCATAGGCGGCCTTACATTTCCCCGCGACCCCCCCGAAAGTGGCCTTACAATCGGGAGGGGGCCTTACATTAGAAACCCCTGGGCACCCCCCTACCCGGCCTTACTTTCGGGGGGGGGTCTTACTTTCGGGGAAACACGGTAGAAAGGAGAGAAGTCCGGCTTTCAGGATCGCGCTGTTCCAGTCCAAAGTTCACAAGGAGTTAATCCAAGGACCAAGCAGTGATTATAACTTTCTTTTTATTCTAGAAAACTCTACGTGTTTCGTGTACACGCTGTACACTTCCTCAGGAGCAAAGTACTTTCAGCGCGATCCTGAAAGCCGGAATTCTCTCCTTCCTATATATGCAATTCTAGTGCCCGGCTGATTGCTGCAGTTCGTCGGATCCTACCCATTTGTGCTTATGGTTGTTGTGTTCCACACAACTGATTAATCAAGAAAAAATCCAGCCAGATTGCATCGCCTGGCTGGATTTTTTCTTGATTTATCTGAGATTTTGGATGATCCTATTTAGCTGTGAATGGTTTCAAGGCATTTCAGTGAAGCACTATTCACCTTCCCTTCTCCCTCATCACATTCCACACAACTGAACCAGGTGAGTGGATCCATATCTGTGAAACAATTTTACCATTGGATAAGACCCTATTGTGCGCTTCTGTCTCCCCCTTTTTTATAAGACATCTATATGCACACTGTACAAGAAAAATCAATATAAATTGCTGATGATTGTTTTGGCATCATACATCCTCCTGCACAAATTAAAACTGCTACTCCCGGATACGTGCTGGCGATGCAGCTAGGAGGTAGGCACACTACTTCATATATTTTGGTCGTGCCAAAAACTTGAAGCTTATTGGGCATCTGTCAGGGATTATTTTGCTGCACAAGAAGGGATCTGACAACCCCCAGCCTCACAGACCCCTGCTCTTCTTCTCTTTCTCATCTCCTCTTATTGTTCTTTTTCTTTTCCTTTCTCTTTTATTTTTCTAATGGTTATGGATATGGCTTCGCTTTTAAAACTAGCATCCTATCCTGACCAAGACTTTGTAGTGGTCCACGCAAGATTTTGTTAGTCGTTGGCACTGCTCAACAGTGGAAGTGGTGGACTATTCACAGTCATGTTTGCATACTATGTTCTTTGCCCAATCGAGGGCTTGGTTCAAATGTTCTTATATTGCTTGTTATGCTAATAAAATCTTTAATAAAGAATATAGTTGGAAAAAAAATTCAAATGTATTTTACCGGGGCGGGGGTGTTACTGGAGCAGGTTTACAGACAGCAGGATCGCTGGCAATGGCCGGATAAGGGTAATTCTGCGGACAGTGTGGCGGGCGCCCTGGATATGCTGTGGGCGGTGTGTGACAAGAGCCATCCCGGTGATGCTGCAGGAACTGCAAGGCTGGAGCCTTCCCCAGTGGTTTTATTCAAGAAAATGTCAGTGCAGGTCTCATAGACATGGTGCCCAGAGGATTAAAGCTCTCTGCATAATGACGAGCCAAGATCTCAATCTGAAGAAAAAGGACAGTGTTTCATAAATCCGCGCTGTTCAAAATGATGAAATGACCACAGATAGCAGATGGTGATGGTTTTTATTCCAACACATTTCGGATCTCTATACCAGCTCCTTCCTCAGGGATTCAACAAAATTTATGTTGGTCCCCTGAGAAAGGAGCTTGGGATAGAGCTCCGAAATGTGTAGGATTAAAAACCACTATCATCTGACAACTGTGGCCATTTCATCATATTGAGCAGCGCGGATATGTGAATCACTGTCCTTTTTCTTCTTGTTCACCACTGCTTGTAAGTGGAGGGTGGATCTTGCAGTAGCCATACTATACGTGTATACCGGTTGTGGTTCACACAACCGTCCCAGGTGAGCAGACCCAATTGTTTTGCTTCACAAGTGGTTTACAGAAAAGACCATAATGCACTTTCTCTCCTTTTTCATAGTATTATTTGAAGATCTCAATCTGCCCATGCACACCCTCCGCCGTCATTGATCTCCCAGCAGCATTCTTAAGGAAAATGGTATCCGGAGGTGGCGTGTGTGCAGATTGAGATCTTGGCTTGTCAGTGAGCCGACAATTCAATCTGCGCATGCGCTGACTCCTGGGGCCACTTCTTTGAAGCCCACACCGCCGACATTTACTAGCATAGACCCAACGGGGATGGCTTCGGCATCACAATGCCCTCAGCTTCATAGGGATGGCTCCTTCCTCGCCAGGCCACGTGTAGCATTGCCCTACTGCCACCGCCATTTAGTGGGAACAATGTCTCCTGTAACCCCACTCAACCGCAAGTCCCCACCCCGGTAAGCTACAACTGAATTTCAAAACTCATCCCCACATTTTCTTCTCTAATTTTTTAGAGGGAAAGTCCAGCTTATTTTTACTGTTTTATAGTGGTTGTATATGATCCCAAAATAAATTTTCCAATATTTTAGAAGAGACTGCATTTCCACTGTTTAGATTCACTTTACTCACATTGGTTTGGGACTCAGGAGAGAATTAAAACCATCAAATTCAGTTCACATATGCTAATATGGGGAGTGAGCCATCCTACTAATTAACTACTTCACTAATTATCTTTGCTGGCCACAGAAAGAGCAGATATATGCTGCTTTTTTTTCAATGTATTGTAATCCATGACTAAGACTTGCTATAGTTGAAATATGTTGGATTGCGTTCCAGTGCTTGCCTTGGGGCCACTACAACTGCCATGTATTTTACTTGGATGAAATAAACAGAATATTTTAACTTTCACCCCTGCTATTCGAGCTGCTGGACTAACTCTGTTTCTCATCGAAGGAAATTTAGTTTTACTTTGTGCCCCCCCTTTAAGATTATCTTAGAACTAGATGTGGGCCCATTACTATGGCATTGGGAGAGCGGTGACATCATGATGGGGGCAAGCTCTTTGGCACTGGGGGTGGCAGCCGCCTCCACCCATTATTGCGGTCTCTCCCGTGTCTCTCCCCATGTGTGCTCTCCCAATGTATGTAAATAAATGTATTTTTACTTAAAAAACTGTTTCTTGTTTTTTTTTTTTTTTTATAAAATGTTTAATTTCCTGGTAAAAAATGTGTAGGGCTTTGCTACATTTTCTATTGTCAGCACAGGTAAAACAAGCAGCGGCGGGCTGCTAATCACCGCTGCCTGGTGATACCTTCGCTGGCAATGAAACTACAGGGCAGCCCTATTTTTTTTTTAAGTTATTTAAATAAATAATTTAAAAAAAAACAATTGGTGTGGGATTCGTGGTATTTTTGTTTTCCAACCAAGGAAGGGGGTTGGAATTTTCAGTGTGGTGAGGTCCAAACGTTGTAGGCCCCCTACGCTGAAAATTGCAGCCAGCAGCCGCCCCAGAATTGGCACCTCCATGACCGATGTCAAAACTGGCGATTACCCTGCTCTTCCAGCTGCCCTGGTGGCAGTGGTAGACTAGGTAATAAAGGGGTTCATGTCACCTTTTTTTGGCGGCTGACGTCAGTATGACAGCTGGCCATTAGCAATATTAATATAATTTCAGTAAAGAGAAAAAAAAAAAACACAGAAATTCTTTATTGCATACAAAATAGACAGACACACCTCATTCTCCACTTTATTAGCTCCCACCAAGTTCCCCTCTGATGTAATCTTGTAATTAATGAAATTTTAGCGGTGTGGCGGTGTGATGTGTCATGCCATCGCCATCTTTGTACACCCAAGTGTCCAAAGATAGCGGCTCAGTGCATAATTGCAAATGTGCTCTTTGCACCTCTGTGTGCTCTCTGCTCCCCCGTGCCCTCTCTCTGCCCCCTGTGCACTCTTCCTCTGTGCCCTCTGTGGTCCACTGTGCATTCTGCGTGGCCCCCTATGCATCTGTGCATTCTCTGTGCCCCCTCTCTGACTCCATGTGCGTTCACTTTGGCCCCTTGGGCCTCTGTGTGCTCTGTAATAGCTGGAAGTAAGAATACAAAAGCGCAATAGGGTCTTAACCTGTTTTTAAAAATATGATAAAAAGTGGCAATTATCACTGCTCACCTGATTCAGTTGTGAGACCAAACAACCAGTATATGTGTATGGTACAGCTGCTGCAGGACCCAGACGCTACAGCAACACAGTGGAGGTGAATATAGATCCAAATGGACGGTGTTTTTCGATCCGAGCAAACTGTATGTTGAAAAGGACCACAAGGGATCAGAGGGAAATGGTGCTTTCCCTCTGATCCCTTGTGATCCTTTTCAACATACAGTTTGTGCGGATCGAAAAACCACTATCCATGTGGATCTGTGCGCTGTGGCCTCCTGTGCCTCTCTGTGGCCCCGTGTGAACTGTGCCCCCTCTGTGTAGTCTCTTTGTACCCTTCTCTGCCTTTCTGTGCTCCCTCTATGCCTCCCAGTTCCCCCAATTTGCTTCTTTGTGCCTCCCAGTGCCCCCTCTGTGCCTCCTCTCTGCCTTCTTGTACCTCCCAGTGCTCCCCACTGTGCCTTCTTGTGCCTCGTAGTGCCCCCTCTGTGCACCCTTCTCTGCTTCCCAGTGCCTTCCCTGCCTCCCAGTGCCCCTTCTGTGAAGTCTCTGTGCCCCCTCTGTGCACCCTTCTCTGCTTCCCAGTGCCCCCTCTGTGCAGTCTCTGTGCCCCCAATGCCCTCTCTGTGAAGTCTTTGTGCCCTCTCTGTGCACGCTCTGTGACCGCTCTCTGCCTCCCTGTGGCCCCTCTATGCCCCCACTCTGCCTCCAGTGTGCTGTTTTCTGTTCATCCCCCTATGCTGCATGCACTCTGTGTCACAGCTGGGAAGCAGTATGGTAGAGGACCTGTGGTGATGTCACGGTCATGTGATCAGTCAAGTGCACATGGATCTGCCCGTGCCTAATCACATGACCGTTACCACAGGTCCTATAGTGTCAGGTCAGTCAGAGCTTATTAGGGCCGGTGTGAGTGGCGAGATCCAGGTGTCAGTTGCAGGTAGTGTCGACTCCGGTTGTTGGCTGCACCACTGGCGGTAGTGTATGAAGGGCCACTACCGCTAGCTGGCGCCATATTTGCACACCCATCACTTAGATGTGCAAATATGCCTTCCATGGTTGAAGTGGATGCTATGTGATATGAAGACATCGGGTTGCCTGAAGTGGATGACGGACGCCACTTCACAATTATGTAAGTAGATACATCTCATAACAAAATATTCAAATACGCACAAATGACTCAAAAAGTTAGGATTCTAAACTAACCATTAGTGCAGTCAGAGAATTGCCTATGCAACATAAAATCACATTTGTTGTCTAGCGAGGACAACCTAACAGTTTAAGAAGCACTGCTGTTGTACAGCCTATTTAATAGGAAATAATTAGTAATTGCTGAAATCTATAGATGTTACAACCCTCTATAATTTTTTGAAGTTCAGTTTAGAATTAGCATGAATAATGCTGAATTAGAAAACATGTTAATAATGTCATTACTTTTTCTTATAAACATACTATATACCTTTTTATTATATCATTCTGAAGGCTTTTACAAGCAGTTAGTGTTTCTCCAGTGAATAGATGACACATGATTAACTCTTGACATCTGTGAATAAATGACATCACAGCATCGGCCTGAAAATTTCCATTTCGGGATATAATACATAAACGTTGAAGGGATGAGCAGTGACTAAGAGCTAGGAAAAACTTCTCATTTGCAGGAAAATATGGCTGTTCCAGTCTAAAAGAGAGGGAAAAAAAATGTCATTATCACATGACAGTATTTTGGTCAGTATTTTCAATTACTTGTAAGGCTGGTTTCACATCAAGATTTGTGTGTGTCCGTGTGGATCCTGGTTTTTGCAGGACCACACGGACAGAAATGGATCGGAGGACACTTATCCCTGCACCTGCCTCAGGGGTACATTACCCCTGAGGAAGGTGCAGGGACGGCACCGAAACACGTAGGGAATAAAGGAACAACTACAAAGAAGCCTTATCTTCATTGTCTCTCACTCTGACAGCAGCGTGGATCAGATAAGCACCATTCCCTTTGGATTTCTGGATACACCACCACTGTGCACGTGGAAGTGCAGATCCAGCAGCAGCTGTCTATGTGAGTATACTGGTTGTGGGTCATCACAACTGAACCACACACTCACTGTGCAACAACCATATCTGAACGATAAGACCCTTTTGCGCCTCTTTGTGTCCCTTTTTTTCACTTTAGATTTTTTTTATTGTTTTGCTATGTATGAGACAAAAAAACATGAATATATTTCAGAACTTTTTCCACCTTTAACATCACCCAAAA
This sequence comes from Allobates femoralis, assembly GCA_033576535.1. Taxonomy (NCBI): domain Eukaryota; kingdom Metazoa; phylum Chordata; class Amphibia; order Anura; family Aromobatidae; genus Allobates; species Allobates femoralis. The sequence goes on from JARQOC010000011.1 coordinate 140,996,211, forward strand.
TCTGTACAATTCAATGGAAAAACAAACAAGAAATGTTTGTGGGTGGAAAAACAAAGATAATAAAATAGTGCTGCTGCATTAACAAGCACACCATTAAATTTATACTTTCTTGAAATAGCCTTTGAATTTATGACAGATTTCAGTGTTTTTTTTTCCAACTATACTTTCTTTTATTAAACATTTTATAGGAACATAGACCAATACAGATAATATTAGTAGCATTGTAAATTTCAACAACGGAGACTTTAGAGTATTATAGATGACTAGATGGTGGCCCGATTCTAACGCATCGGGTATTCTAGAGTATGTATGTAGTTTATTTATAAAGATTTAAGAATAATGCAAAGCGAAGCTGGGTTTAAATCCTGCACAAATATCGCTGACTGCTGGCAACCAATCAGCGAAGCGTGGTTGAACCCTCGCGCCAATTTGCAGGCGGACTGTCCCTGTTGCTGATTGGTCAGGCCAGCCGCCCACGACCAATCACCAACGCAGGATTTGCATTACACACAGACAGAAGTAGACAATTATATAGTAGATACCTACAGCAGTACCGATGTGCAGCAGTGCCAGAGTGCAGCGGTGCTGAAGTCCAGGAGGGGGGCCGGGGGACAGCGGCCAAGTGCGGCCAGGAGGGGGCCGGGCAAGAGCGGCCGGGTGCGGCCAGGAGGGGGCCGGGCAAGAGCAGCCGGGTGCGGCCAGGAGGGGGCCGGGCAAGAGCGGCCGGGTGCGGCCAGGAGGGGGCCGGGCAAGAGCGGCCGGGTGCGGCCAGGAGGGGGCCGGGGAAGAGCGGCCGGGTGCGGCCAGGAGGGGGCCGGGGAAGAGCGGCCGGGTGCGGCCAGGAGGGGGCCGGGGAAGAGCGGCCGGGTGCGGCCAGGAGGGGGCCGGGGAAGAGCGGCCGGGTGCGGCCAGGAGGGGGCCGGGGAAGAGAGGGTGGGTGCAGGCAGAAAGGGGCCAGAATAGCGGCCGGGTGCGGGAAGGTGGGGGCCAGGGAACAGCGGCCAGGAGAAGGCCAGGGAATAGCGGCCGGGTGCAGGTAGGAGGGGGCCCCTCCTGCCCGCACCCAACCGCTGTTCCACAGCCCCCTCCTGTCTGCAGCAGAGTGCTTAGCAGAGTATACGGGATTCAGTGCTTAGCAGAGTATATGGGGTCTCAGTGGTTAGCAGACTTTACGACGGCTCATTGGTTAGCAGAGTATATGGCGGCTCAGTGGTTCGCAGAGTATACAGAGGCTCAGTGGTTAGCAGAGTATACAGAGGCTCAGTGGTTAGCAGAGTATACGCTGGCTCAGTAGTTAGCACTGTATACAGAGCATCAGTGGTTAGCACTGTACATGGTGGTTCAATAATTAGAACAGTAATGTGGCTCAGTGGTTAGCACTGTATGCGGTGGCTCAGTGGTTAGCACAGTGGTTCAGTGGTTAGCACAGTGCGGTGGCTCAGTGGTTAGCACAGTGCGGTGGCTCAGTGGTTTGCACAGTGCGGTGGCTCAGTGGTTTGCACAGTGCGGTGGCTCAGTGGTTTGCACAGTGCGGTGGCTCAGTGGTTTGCACAGTGCGGTGGCTCAGTGGTTTGCACAGTGCGGTGGCTCAGTGGTTTGCACAGTGCGGTGGCTCAGTGGTTTGCACAGTGCGGTGGCTCAGTGGTTTGCACAGTGCGGTGGCTCAGTGGTTTGCACAGTGCGGTGGCTCAGTGGTTTGCACAGTGCGGTGGCTCAGAGGTCAACGCAAGATGAAGGCAGAGTGGTCAGCGCAGGATGGTGGCTCGGTGGTCAGAGCAGGATGGAGGCTCGGTGGTCAGCACAGGATGGAGGCAGAGTGGTCAGCGCAGGATGGAGGCAGAGTGGTCAGCGCAAGATGGAGGCAGAGTGGTCAGCACAGGATGGAGGCAGAGTGGTCAGCACAGGATGGAGGCAGAGTGGTCAGCACAGGATGGAGGCAGAGTGGTCAGCACAGGATGGAGGCAGAGTGGTCAGCGCAGGATGGAGGCTCGGTGGTGAGTGCAGGATGAAGGCTCAGTGGTGAGTGCAGGATGAAGGCTCAGTGGTGAGTGCAGGATGAAGCCTCAGTGGTCAGCGCAGGATGGAGGTTCAGTGGTCAGCGCAGGATGGAGGTTCAGTGGTCAGCGCAGGATGGAGGTTCAGTGGTCAGCGCAGGATGGAGGCTCAGTGGTCAGCGCATGTGCACCTCCCCTCCCATCCGCTCCGGTCTCATCCGCACCCAGTGTTTACATCGCCGCTACAGCAAGTAATGAGCCGTCATGTGATAGGCGGGTTGAAGAGCCTGTCACATGACCGCTCATTACCTGCTCTAGCGGTGCTGTTAACACTGGGTGCTGGTGAGACGGAGGGGCGCTGTGGGTTAGACGGAGCGGCGGGTGAGACAGGGAGGGGATGGGTAATGGAGCGGGGGGCAATGGAGCAGAGGGGGCAATGGAGCGGGGGGAGGGCAATGGAGAGGGGGAGGAAATGGATGAAGGGAGGGGGGAGGAAATGGATGGAGCGGCGGGTGGCAGCGGCGGGCGGCAGCGGCGGGCAAGAGGGGGGCTGGCGGTGGGCGGGTGCGGGCAGGAGGGGGCTGACAGTGCGGTGTCTCTGTATGTGAGGGAAATCGCGTGCCACGATGCAATCAGCTGTTTTGCATACTCCTCGCTCATTGGTGGCCGCCGCTGGGGGCCACCAACGAGTGCCCTGGAGCTGGCGCGCGATTGATTCCACTCCAGGGGATGGGGCGTGTCGTCTTATCCATGTCCGCCCTTTGACTCCTGGGGATCCAGGGGGGTTCACATAAAGTGTATCATTGTATACATAGTTTGCCCAAGAGGCCATCCCATAGAGAAGGTGTAGCATACAGGTGTATCCGTCTCAATAACCACAACAACAACTTAAAAAAGATAGTAGAGAGATAGAGAAAAGAGAAAGAGAGAGAATCAGTGAAGGGAGAAGAGAGAAAAGAGAAATGAGGGGGAAAAAGAGGAAAGGGAGGACTGTGGACAAGGGGGCTGAAATGTTTAAATAACTTCTTGGGTAGCGAAATAGTCCCATGGGGCCCACACTTGGTTGAAGCAGTCCACATTGGCATTTAACAAGGCCGTCAGATACTCCATTCTCCTGATATCTGTTATTCTAGACAACAGGTCATCATAGTGGGGGGGGGGGGCTCCAGTCTCTTCCAAAACAAAGCTATTAGGAATCTACCTGCAGTCAATATGTGAAGGAGTAGTTTGGAGGCTGTTTTGCCCACTCGCCCCAGGTTTGCATTGAGAAGGGACACCAGGGGGTCCAATTCCACATCAGTGTAGATGACCTTCTGGACAAGGTCTTGTATCGAAGCCCAAAAGGTGTTCAATTTCGGGCATGTCTAGAACATGTGACAAGGAGCCTACGTCCGAGCTGCACAGCCAGCAAGTGTCCAGGAGAAGAGGGTTTAGCCCATGAAGGAAAGCAAGAGTATGGTACCAGAACATCATTAACTTATACTGGTTTTCTTTGTACAGTGTGCAAATAGATGTCTTGGATCCTCTCTCCCATATAGATTGCCACGTCTGGGGAGTGATCTGTCACCTCAGCAAGGCCTCCTATTTTCTCATATAGGTGAGACCCTCCTCAAGATTCCCATCCGCGCAGGCAAGCAGCCGGTAAATCTCCGAAATTAAACCCCTGGTGTCTGTGCCCCTCCTACAAATTTTTTTAAGCTCTGTCAGAGCCGCCACTCCTGAAGGAGGGCCATACAAAGAGCCCGCAAAATATTTAATCTGGAAGTACTGGTAGAATTCTCTATTGGTCAAGGGAGAGATAGTATTCAATTTATCAAATGGTTGGATCTTCATGGTACCCCCATCAATGATGTCCGCGAAAATGAAAAAGCCCACCGACAACCATGGAAGGACCATAGCCTAGATCCAACCCACTAGGTAATAATGGGTAGTATATAAAGGATATCATTGGTGAGGATGGGGAAGTCAGTGAAAATTTCTTAAGGCAATAACTCCAAATTTCCTTGTAAATTGCATTGGGCCCAGCAAGAGAACCGAGGGGCCAGTGTGGGCAGGAGGCCATAGCAGGGAATTTGGGTGGAAGGACACCAACCACTTCTCAATCTTGGTCCACTTGTTAAAAGCCCAGAGTGACTACCAGGATGGAATCCTGCGGAGATGTGCTGCCCAGTAATACCTCAATGTCTGGCACCGACGAGCCCCCTTGAAGTTTATGGGTTTATCATAACCTTCTTGGCTATTTTGTGTCGCTTATCACCTCAGATAAATCTCATTATAGCTGCTTGAAGGGTTTTAAGTACCTCCAATAGGATGGCTACCGGGATTGTTTCAAAATGGTATAGTAATTTGGGTATCAGCGTCATCTTCACCGATGCCACTCTGCTCAGCTTCGAAAGGTTTAGGGATGAACATTTGTGCAGGAGAGTTACCGTATATACTCGTGTATAAGCCGACCCGTGTATAAGCCGACCCCCCTACTTTTGCCCCCAAAACCTGGGAAAACCTATTGACTTGTGTATAAACCGAGGGTGGACCCCAGCACAGGTATACAGCCCCCAGCAGTGTTGTATACAGGCCCCCCCAGTGGTAGTATACAGCAGCCTCCCCAGTGGCATATACAGGCCCCAGCAGTATATACAGCAGCCCCAGTGGTATACAGCAGCCTCCACAGTGGTATATACAGACCCCACCAGTATATACAGCAGCCCCAGTGGTATATGCAGACCCCACCAGTATATACAGCAGCCTCCGGGGGTATACAGCAGCCTCCGGGGGTATTACAGCAGCCCCAGGGGTACACAGCAGCCCCCAGGGGTACACAGCCGCCCCCAGGGGTACACAGCCGCCCCCAAATGCTGGCACTCGCCCCCCCTGCTGCTTAACTTACCATCCCTGGTCTTCTGCACAGCGCCGGTCTTCTGAGCTCCGCCGTCCATGCTCCCGTCCTCGCTGCATCCGGGATCCCCGGCCGTCGCACGATGACGTCATATACCTGCGATGGCCGGGGATCCCGGATGTAGCCGGACGGGAGCATGGACGACGGAGCACCGAGGAGCGGCACTGTGCAGAAGACCGGGATGGTAAGATAAGCAGCAGCGGGGGGCCCTTACAGCAGCGGGGGGGAGCCCTTACACAGAGGGGGGGGGCGAGTGCCAGCATTTGGGGTCATATATCCACTGCCGCTGATTGACAGGGGGAAGCAGTGCATATATAATGAGCGGCCCCACGTGACGGGGCCCTCATACAGCAGTCCCCCCCCCCGCCTCCTCCAGCCTCCACAGCCCCCACCGCATCAGATACCGTATTGACCCGTGTATAAGCCGAGGGGGAGACTTTTCAGCCCAATTTTTGGGCTGAAAAACTCGGCTTATACACGAGTATATACGGTAAGTTTATAGAGGGTATCAAAGTAAGCAGATATGTTAACCCCCAGGTAGAATATGGCTTCTGTTTTCCACCGAAATTTGAAATTGAGCATTATGTAGTTTAGCGTATCCGGGGATATATTGATTGGTTTGGTTTATTTTGTAGCCAGAGAGATCGCCATATATCTTTAGGGAAGACATGAGATTGGGGAGGGAGATGTGAAGATTTGTGAGGGTGAGGAGGACATAGTCTGCAAAAACCGGAGTTAGTCTTACTGGTAACGATGTTTCCAGGAGTCCACATGACAGCACCACAGGAGGAGTAATCCCATATCCTTCTGTAGGGACAGGAAGCACAAGAGGTTAAAAGCCCTCCCCTGACCCCACCTCCTCAGTGATTTTCCAAGAACCACATTGGCAGGGTACAACGCAATTTTATTCCAGTAAAGTCTTATATATGTTAAAGTCACATACAGTAGAACACTAGGGAGGGAACTAAGGGTGCTGTCATGTGGACTCCTGGAAAAATCGTTACCGGTAAGACTAACACTGGTTTTCCAGTACATCCCCATGACAGCACTACAGGAGTATAACCAAGGACTCATAGCTTAGGGAGGGACAATAGCTTGAAGCATTTTACGACCAAACATCGTTCGCTGGTTTGAAAGCACATCTAACTTGTAATGCCTGCAGAAAGTCGTAGGGCCTGACCAGGTTGCAGAAGCACAAATCTGTTCGATGGTAGCACCAGCTCTAGTAGCCCAAGACGTGGAAACAGTCCTAGTAGAAAGTGCCTTGACAATAGCAGGGGGAGACCGCCTGTCGGAAAGATATGCTACAGTAATCATGGACTTAATCCATCTAGCTAAAGTTGGCTTGGAAGCTTTCCTGCCTCGATTTTTACCCCCAAACTGAATGAAAAGATTAGAGTCTAATCTCCAGTTCCGAGTGGCTTCCAAATAGGCCAGCACTGCAGCGCGGACATCCAGACGGTGAAATTCTTCCTCCTTCTGATTCTTAGGGCCGTCACAAAACGAGGGAAGAACCACCTCTTGGTTCAACGTGAGTGATGACACAACCTTCGGGGAGAAACTGGGGTCCAGCTTCCGAATGAGACAATCATCCCGTGTCTGCAGATATGGCTCGACCACAGAGAGGGCCTGAAGCTCACCCTAACGTTTAGCAGAGGTGATGGCAACCAAGAAGACTGTCTTCAGAGTTAAGTTCTTTATGTCCAAGTCTTGAAGCGGACCAAAGGACAGACCGCAAAGGACCTTCAAGACAAGAGTCAGATTCCACGGAGGAGAAGAAAGTCGCTGGGTCGGATGAAGCCTCTGGATTGCTTTGACAAAGCGGACAACCCACGGATGCGCAGACAATGGTGTGTCGAAGAACGCGCTGAGCGCTGCAATCTGAGCCTTCAAGGTACTGGGACGTAGACCCTTGCCAAATCCGGCTTGTAGAAAATCAAGAATCCCTGCAAGGTCCGGGTGAGAGGCGTCGACAGATTTATGAAACCGACAGAACGTCTTCCAGATCTTGAGATAAATAGCCTGCGTGACGGGTTTTCTACTAGCCTGCAAGGTCCGTATCACTGAAACGGATAAACCTTTACCCTTCAAGATCTCCCCTTCAGAAGCCAAGCAGACAACTGGATCTCACGAAGATTCTGATGCAACAATGGGCCCTGCAACAGCAGATCCTCCCTCAGAGGCAGCAAGATTGGATCCTCCACTGCTAGGTGCCGTAGGAAGGAGAACCAGCTTCTCCTTGGCCAGAAAGGCACAACCGTTATGACCGTTGCCCTGTCCTCCTGAATTTTTCTCAGGACCCTCGGGATCAGAGGAATAGGAGGAAAAGCGTACGCCAGGCCGCCACCCCAATTCTGCAAAAGAGCGTCCACAACCAGAGGACGATTGCCAGTATCGAGAGAGAAGAAATAGGCCGTCTTCGCATTTGCCCTGGATACAGCGAACACGTCTGTGTTCAGCTCCCAGTCTGAAACCCGCATCTGACACCTGCTGAGGTAGTCGGCTTCGTGATTCTCGGAAGTCCGAAGATGAACCGCCGAAATGGAGCTCACCAAGGACAACATGCCCAGGAATATCTTGGCGGCCAAGAACTGGAGCAGCGGATGGTTAGGACCGCCCTGATGTCTGATGAAGGAGACCACAGTGATGTTGTCCAATATAAATTCACGTGGCAAACCCTCAGGACGGCACGGCTGTGACGTAGGGCTTCCCAAATCGCCTGTAACTCCCGATAATTCGAAGACCGAGACCGAATCGTGGTGGACCAATTCCCCTGAAGGTAACGGTCCCCCACCCGGGCTCCCCATCCATAGAGGCTTGCATCTGTGGTGACTAGAAGACAAGGCTCCAGGTGCCATTTTACTCTCAAACGAAGATTCCTCGGGTCCAGTCACCAATGCAGGGAGTCCTGGGCGTCGGGTGAGAGAGAAAACTTCATGTACAGACGCTTCTGGTGTCTGTCCGGTACTGCCAGGATGGAACACTGTAATGCCCTGGAATGAAACTGGCTCCATCTGACGCATGTGATGCACGAGGTCATGATTCCCAAAACACTCATGGCCTCTCTGATGAAGGGACGAGTCTTCCTCATAAAGGACCGAATGCATTGAGGGATGGAGAGCAATTTGTCCTCGGGGAGATCGGATGTTCTGGTATGCGAATCCAGACGAACCCCCAAAAAGATGCAGGAAGTGTGGGGGACCAGATTTGACTTTTGTAAGTTCACCATTCATCCCAGGCTGTCGAATGTCCGCTGGACAAAATCCAGCTGAAGAGTCATCTCCCGAGGGGACTGTGCCACTATCAGGAAGTCGTCGAGATATGGAATAATCGTTATATTCTGGAGTCGAAAGTAGGCCACCACTTCCACCACGAGTTTGGTAAAAATTCTGGGAGCAAATGACAGGCCGAATGGAAGACATCGGAACTGGAAGTGGACAACCTGGCTGCCTACAGGGAGAGCAAACCTCAGAAATTGTTGGCTGGAGGAGTGAATCGGCAGGTGGTAATACGCATCCTTTAAGTCTAAAGTGCACATTACCGCCTCTGGGTCTATCAGGAGAATGGCCGATCTGACTGATTCCATGCGGAACATCTTGTACTGTACCCACCGGTTTAGCGGTTTTAGGTTGATGATGATACGGAACTCCCCTGAAGGCTTTTTTACCGAAAATAGAGAGGAGTAGTGGCCCATACCCTGTTCGTGTAGGGGAACGGGAGCGATTACCTTTTGTGCAAGAAGCCGCTCCACGTCCGTATGTAGCCGGGAAAGAGAGGAAAGGGAACCTATTGTGAGAAGGAACACCCTTGGCGAAGGCCGAGAAAACTCTATTCTGTAACCCCGGGCAATAGTGGTCAACACCCAGGGATTTTGAGTAATCTGACGCCAACCATGTGTGAACGTTTGCCGCCCCCCCACGCTGGCACAGTCATTGGCGTCTTGTACGAGGGCCAGTACTGGGTTGAAACGTTCTATCTTTACCTCCCTTATTAAAACTCCACCTTGTGGAACCCCCCTTCTTATGAGTGTTAGATCTACAAAAGGGGAAGGGTTTACGAAAAGGCTGCACTTTCTTTTTATCCTCAGGGAAACTCTTGTTCCTATTGGATGCTTTGTCTAAAATATCATCCAGCACAGGACCAAAGACTCTAAGCCCTGAAAATGTAATGGAGCACAGCTTATTTTCCGTAGGTGACCCTTGAGTTCATCAAGCCAGACCTTCATAGACTTGGCAATGGAGGTAGCCGCGACATTGGATGACATAATGGCCACCAAGGCCTCCCAGGCCTTTTTCAAAAGCCCATCTGCCTTTCGATCCATAGGATCCTAAAGGCCCGAGGAATCCTCAAACGGGATAGAAGTCTTTTTTGCCACTCTGGCCACTGGGACATCGATCTTAGGGACAGTGTCCCACACCGAGACGTCGTCTGGATTGAACAACAGGTGAGAGCGAAATTCCCTAGTTACAGAGTCGTTTTTCCGCATCCTCCCATTCTTCCAGGATCATGTCCTTATCATGGGAGTTAACCAGAAAAAACAAAGATTGCTGAGACTTAAGTCCTGCAAACATAATATCCTGAATGTTCATGACCTTCTCCGGTTCCTCCACTTGCATGGTGTTCCGGACTGCCCGCAGAAGAATCTCCATGCCATCTGCGTGAAACAGATACCTCTTACGGTCCCCACCCCCTGTAGGGCTTAGGGTCACATTGGAATCAGACTCATCCGATGGGTCAAGTTCACCCTCTGATAATGGCACGACATCCCCTCTGGGACGTTTGTTCTGAGCAACCGGGACCACAGGAGCGGACAGTTGTAGCGATGTTATAGAAGCCTGAACCTCCTCATTAATCATAGAGCGCTTCTCCTTCAATAAGGCACCGTGCTCCTCTTAACTTGGAGGCTCTACATTCAGCACAGACACTTCGTGTAGGTGTCTGGAAGCTTGATATTACAATCCAGGCACCTCTTGGACTTCTCCGTGACCTTCTTCCCCACCTCCTTCTTAGAAGGCGGTATGTGCCCTGATGCATCCTAGGAGAAGGGGAAATAGACAAGAAAAGGCCTAATGAGGGCAATGTCCATTAAACCCTGAATAAGGTAATGGTACACTTACATGGCTGTGGGGCGAACCAGGGAGGGTATCAGGATGGGACATATCTGCCATAATTGAAGCCCGTCAGGTGCCAGGAAACTAAGCCGCAGTATGCTCAGGAGCTCCCCAGACCCCCCTTTATAGTATACCTGGTGATCCTGCCATGTATGCCTGCTCCAGAAGCGCCGACCACGTCCTGTGCCCGGATTCCCCGCCACAGAACGCGGACCGGAAGTGCGTCATCCGAACTTCCGGTATTGCGCAGGGCGGTCCCCGCGGCTGGAAGAAGCCCGGGAACCGCCGGAACAGGGCGCCCAGAGCCTCCCACGGAGGAAGCGGCAGTCCGGAGGCTCCTGCCTCCCATAGGGCTGAGGGACTCCAAGCAGGGAGTGTCGGCCCCAGGACCCGCTTGATGCCGGGAAGGAGAGAGCCGCAGCCCCCTGCTCCCACCGGGTCCCGGTGAGTATAGTAAGTGCATCCCGCACTTTCCGCCAGTGCGTCCCCGCACCAGCACCTCCGTACTCCCTGTCCTTGTGCAGGGACAGGAAAAACAATGAGGAGGTGGGGTGAGGGGAGAACTTTTAACCTCTTGTGCTTCCTGTCCTTACAGAAGGATATGGGATTACTCCTCCTGTAGTGCTGTCCTGGGGACGTACTGGAAGAGAGATATTTTAAACTTCTTGCTGCCCACCTTCACCCCAGAAATGTCCACATTTCTGCTGATGGCTTCTGCCAGCGGTTCGAAGCACATGGCAAATAAAAAAAGAGGACAGGGGGCACCCCTGTCGCGTACCATTCAAAAGGGGGAATGAAGGGGAGATGATAAATGGGAGCTTGATAGATGCTGTAGGGGACTTGTAGAGGGCCCGAATTGTGCCGAGGAACCTTCCCAAAATGCCAATGGACTGTAAAGTCGCGAATAAAAAGAATCAATTAAGCCTATCAAAGGCCTTTTATGCATCTAAGCTCAAGGTCAACATCTGGTATCCCCTCCGGTTCACCACATCGATCAGGTCTATCGCACGTCTGGTGTTGTCTCCCCCCTGGCGACAGGGAATGAACCCCACCTGATCTTTGTGGATTATCTGGGCAAGCCATGAGCTCAATCTGACTGCCAGTATTTTGGCGTAAATTTTCAAGTCAGAGTTCAACAGCGCAATCGGCCGGTAATTGGCACAATCCAAAGGATCCCTGGGTGGTTTAGGCAAGAGGTTGAGGTGGGAGTGAGACACGGTGCTTGGGATGTCAGAGCCATCCATAAAGGAATTAAAGAGTGAGGTCATGTGGGGTATAAGGTCCTTAGCAAATACCTTATAATAAAGGTGAGACCATCCGGCCTGGGTGATTTGCCCTGGGGCAACGCCTCCAGGACCTCCCCAAACTCCTCGCAGGTAATTGGTTGGTTAAGAGCGGCGACGGCCTCCCCGGGGAGGGTAGGTAGCTGCAGGCTAGCAAGGTATCTTTGAATATACCTGGGGCAAGCCCTCCCCAGGTCAAGGGAGTTAGGCTATAGAGATGTTTATAGAAAGAGAGGAAAATGTCTGAAATAGAAGTGGGGTTGTAGCGTATGGTGCCTCTTGTGTCACAGACAGCCTGGGGAAAAGTGCGTTCTCCGAGTTGGCGGGCCAACAACGTATGGGCTTTATTCCCTTTCTCATTCCACCGTTGTTTGGAGTAGAGAATTTTCTCCACTTTTTTTTAATAGAAATGTCCTTCAGACGTTCTCTTAACTGCAACACCTTACTCAGAGAAGGCACAGACGGACTGTTAGATAGCCTGGCCTCCCATAGTGTCAGTTGGGAAGTGAGCTGGGCAAGTTGGATATTCTCGTCTTTTTTTGCCCTAGTTCCCTCCTTGATGCAATGACCCCTCATCACGGCCTTGTGCGCTTTCCTCAAAACAGACAAGGACGACACGGAGGTCTGATTTAACTGAAAATATTCCACCAGATGTCTGTGTAAAATGGCCTTGATGAGAGGGTCCTTGACCAGAAATTCGTTTAGACGCCGATGACCCAAGCCCTCGTGAGCACGAGTATTTTTGAGGTCAAGGACTACGGGTGAATGGTCAAACCAGGCAATTTTTCCCATCTCCATCCCATTCATCTGCTGTCGAATTGGACTGCTCACAAAAAAGTAGTTATTCGTGTGGGTTTGGTGGGGGCCGAGTAATAGGAGAAAGCCCTTTCCCCGGGATGGTCAACCCTCTAGGCGTCAAAAAGTACCTCCACTCTGATCAATGTTCTAAATTCCAAGGACAGCTTCCACAAACTATCCAAGGGGAGGGGGGTGGGGTGGGGGAGACTGCGGGGGGGAGACCCCCAACCGAAAGGCAGTCGCATGACTCAGCATGGAGAGACCCAAACGTTGTGGGCCCACCACGCTGTGAATTAGAAGTGCCATTTTCTGGTGCTGTACCCAGTTGCCCTTGTGCTGGTGGCAATGCTGGTGGCACATAGGGGCTTTCCATACATGATATGGTGTCTGCTAACAAGTTGAATGGAAAATTAGCTCCAATTGTTTGCAGACACCATGTCGCATATGGAGAGCCCCTGTGTGCCTAAAGATTCAAGCTCCCCCACATGTGACCCCATTTTGCAAACTAGACTTTATCTAAATGCATAGTGAGCACTTTGAATCCCGAGGTGCTTCACAAATTGATCCATAAAAATGATAAAAGAAAAAGTTTGTGGGGAAAAAAAAAAGCACTTTTTCAATTTTACAGATCAATTTGTGAAGCACTTGGGGGTTCAAAGTGCTCACTATGCATCTAGATATGTTCCTTGGAAGGGTATAGTTTCCAAAATAGGGTCACTTATGGTGGGCTCCAATGCTTAGGCACACAGGGGCTCTCCATACGCACGACATGGTGTCCGCTAACAATTTGATTGGAAAATTAGCTCCAATTGTTAAAAATTGAATTTTCCATTCAAAAAGTCAAATGACGTTCCTTCCCTTCCGAGCCCTGCCGTGCGCCAAAACAGTGGTTTATCCAATTATTTTTTTTTCATTGTTTTCTTCAACAAAAGTACAAACCGCCAAAAATGGCAATATTTACAACAAAACAGGGTAAAGTTTTTCTGCACAAAACATTCCATTCCATTAGGTAGAACATAGCACTATGAGACTGACTCACAATATAATTTCCTTCCGAATGGTAAAACAATTAGTTTGGGACCAAGCCTTCTGAGCTCTCTCACCTAATACCCTGTTATATGCACCATGGGGATGCCTCCCATACCTGCCACTCCCTCGAGAAGCTCTCCACTCTGTTATTTCTAGAAGCCATCATTTTTTCAAAAGTGTAGGTTTTGTTCATGTCGGCTATAATGTCTGGAGCAGCGGGGATAGCAAAAAGTCTTCCAATATCAAGTTAAGACCACCCTTGTCACCATCACAATATGCGCAGACACTACTCTTCCCCTCTTTGGAATGGAGTTAAGATTTATTATAAGGCAAGATCTGGAGAAGGGGGTATCATCCTGCCCACTACCGAGGATATGAGGGCAAACTAACGCGCCCACACCCGAGATATAATTGGGCAATTCCATAAAATGTGGAGCAATGAAACACTGCTACCGCAATTACGCCAACACGCCGGGATGAATGGGGGAAGAGGCAGTTCAATCAGGCCAGAGTGTAATACCCTCTCAACAACACTTTCGCATATGATTCAACGTGTGCCACACAGCTAAATGTTCTTGAGACAAAGGCTAATGATTGTTTCCAGATAATGTCTGTGACCGGTCTGCCAAGATCCTTCTCCCATGAAACTAGGGCGGTCTTAAAGATGTTTTTACGGCCCATAATCTCGTAAATTGGCTTTAGACCTTGGCAAGGACTATTTGCTCTGGACAGAACTTGTAGTAGCTCTGTGTTTACCTTGAATGACAGAGACATGGTCGATCGTATAATGTGTGTAACCAGCAAATATGTAAAGTATTCTAGCCATGAAAGATTTAATTTTGATTGTAAATGTTCGAAGGGGATGGGAGTGGTTCCATTCATCAAATCCTTTATATTTGTGACCCCCTCCCCACCTCCAGTTCTGTAGATTGAGGTCTGTGGATAGTAGCTCTAGTGTTTCCAAAGGTGCCTTTTGTAACAGGGATGGTGAGGGGGTAGAATATTTGGTATGAAAAGCAATCTAATTTACTAAAGAGTGTCTTGTTAGGGTAAGAAGCATTTTGTTTTTCATGGGTTTTATCAAAGCTGCGTACAGCAGCGCTTTGAGGTTTTTAGACTGTATGTAACAAGACTATATTTGTGCCCATTGGCTTGGTGGGACCGGAGGAGCTGCGCCGGAGAGGTGATGTATAAAGTGTTTGTTATTTTGACAAGTGCCGCAGCCTGCGGGGGACATACTAAGGAGGGGGGGCTGTGTGTTACTGCTGGGGGCCAGTATACCTGCAGAGGGGCCTGTATACCACCACTGAGGGCCTGTATACACTGCAGAGGGGCCTATATACCACCACTGGGGGCCAGTATACCTGCTGAGGGGCCTGTATACCACTGCTGAGGGGCCTGTATACCACTGCTGAGGGGCCTGTATACCACTGCTGAGGGGCCTGTATACCACTGCTGAGGGGCCTGTATAATGCCACTGCTGAGGGGCCTGTATACCATTACTGAGGGGTGCTATATACCAGTGACGGGGGCTATATAATAGGATGGGGGTCTGCTGCATTTCATACCCTAGGCTTATACGCGAGTCAATAACTTTTACCAACTTTTGGGGGCAAAAGTAGGGGGGTCGGCTTATACACGGGTCGGCTTATACACGAGTATATACGGTAGATTTTGAGCTTTCATATGTTTTTTCTTTATAGAAGATTGTATAGTATATGCTATGAGCGTAATGTTTTGGGTTGGGACCCCCTGTGACCTTTTCTCCAACAGCCTAGACACTAACCACTCACTACTGGAAGTAATACTACCCATCAGGGACAAAGGAACATGAAAATAATATCACTCCTGAAAATTGGGAGACCTTATATGTGTCCCCCATGGAGAAGATTGTAATATGCTATAATACCTATTAATATGTTTATTGTAATACCATGTATAATCAACAAGAAGATTGTTCATATTGGTCCGATCGGTTTTCATATGATAACACTCATGTATATACTATATGTAATGACTGTCTCCTAA
This sequence comes from Allobates femoralis, assembly GCA_033576535.1. Lineage (NCBI taxonomy): Eukaryota > Metazoa > Chordata > Amphibia > Anura > Aromobatidae > Allobates > Allobates femoralis. Next base: position 141,011,350 of record JARQOC010000011.1, read on the forward strand.
CTACTTTGCCCCTTATCAAACTTATCCCAGATAGTGTCCACACACTAATAATTTAGATAACCATGTCCACACTATGCTGTTATTACTAAAACTCAATGAATAGAAAAAGCGCAACTTAGTGAGATCACATGATGATCTCCGTGACAACACGCTGGTAAACTTGTGCGGACACTTCCGGTGACGCACTTCTGGTCTGACGGCGCATGCGCCGGCGTCCCGGAGCATTTCCGGCCGGCTCCTGTAAAGAGCGACCGCAAACACAAGAACACCACACAGAGGCACCCACCCGGACCAGGGGACAACTAATTCTGAAATAAGGTAACGTTAGACACAGCGGTGGACTAGCTAATAATGAGGACTACTCCTCCATATACAGTATAACTTCCGAGAATAAGTTTGACTAGCATGCATTGATTTACTTTCTATGGACTACTGCCCCCTAATGTGCGAATCCATTTTACAGGAACCCATAACGCAGGGTCCTAGGATCCTAGATGTAGCATACAGGTAACAAATGATAAATTATTGAACCTGCTGATTTTGCTGCAATAATGATACCCTACTAATAATCCACTATATATATCATAGGAAGACTGAAACATTGAAAGGGACACATATACCCACACTTATGAAAGAAAGCAACAGTTAAAGGGTATTGAGATAAATACTTATCACTATGGCAGCACCTCTTTTATACTTTAGATTGCACAGAATTCCAATAGTTCTTCTCCAAAGAAAGATGATAGTGGTCATATCTGTATATATGTAAATTTACAAGAGAAAAAAACTGCACAGCACTCAAAGACAAGTGTGAACTGGTGCTAGCAAAGCTGCAGGGTCATATAATATGAAAAAGATCCTTGCAGCACACAGCTACTACCAATGATGTACATAAGCTACTAGCTATATATATTTGAGGAAAAAGTTTAAAAACTTACGTTTTTTTCAAAAAACTCAAAAATCTCCAATTTTTTATTTAATTCTGAAGTTCTTGGTACATACATTGGCCAATGTCTGTTTGCTCATCGACTGCGACAAAGTGACTTCAGGGTCCGACGAGTCCTATCTGACATCCCTGCCCTCCTTGTCCACCCCCCCACTTTTCAGTGGGCAGACACCATCTAGACCCTCCATCACCTGTAGGTTAATGAGGGTGCACATTGCAGCATGGAACCTGCAATTCCATATGTTAAATAACAAGAAAAGTAGGGGGTCGGCTTATACACGGGTCGGCTTATACACGAGTATATACGGTAGATTTTGAGCTTTCATATGTTTTTTCTTTATAGAAGATTGTATAGTATATGCTATGAGCGTAATGTTTTGGGTTGGGACCCCCTGTGACCTTTTCTCCAACAGCCTAGACACTAACCACTCACTACTGGAAGTAATACTACCCATCAGGGACAAAGGAACATGAAAATAATATCACTCCTGAAAATTGGGAGACCTTATATGTGTCCCCCATGGAGAAGATTGTAATATGCTATAATACCTATTAATATGTTTATTGTAATACCATGTATAATCAACAAGAAGATTGTTCATATTGGTCCGATCGGTTTTCATATGATAACACTCATGTATATACTATATGTAATGACTGTCTCCTAACTACTTTGCCCCTTATCAAACTTATCCCAGATAGTGTCCACACACTAATAATTTAGATAACCATGTCCACACTACGCTGTTATTACTAAAACTCAATGAATAGAAAAAGCGCAACTTAGTGAGATCACATGATGATCTCCGTGACAACACGCTGGTAAACTTGTGCGGACACTTCCGGTGACGCACTTCCGGTCTGACGGCGCATGCGCCGGCGTCCCGGAGCATTTCCGGCCGGCTCCTGTAAAGAGCGACCGCAAACACAAGAACACCACACAGAGGCACCCACCCGGACCAGGGGACAACTAATTCTGAAATAAGGTAACGTTAGACACAGCGGTGGACTAGCTAATAATGAGGACTACTCCTCCATATACAGTATAACTTCCGAGAATAAGTTTGACTAGCATGCATTGATTTACTTTCTATGGACTACTGCCCCCTAATGTGCGAATCCATTTTACAGGAACCCATAACGCAGGGTCCTAGGATCCTAGATGTAGCATACAGGTAACAAATGATAAATTATTGAACCTGCTGATTTTGCTGCAATAATGATACCCTACTAATAATCCACTATATATATCATAGGAAGACTGAAACATTGAAAGGGACACATATACCCACACTTATGAAAGAAAGCAACAGTTAAAGGGTATTGAGATAAATACTTATCACTATGGCAGCACCTCTTTTATACTTTAGATTGCACAGAATTCCAATAGTTCTTCTCCAAAGAAAGATGATAGTGGTCATATCTGTATATATGTAAATTTAGAGAGACAATAATGAGTAAATCCTATCACTAGTGATGTAGCTTGCAATATACTGGTGATCTATGGAAACAACCCTAATCTCCTTCTTGAGTATCTACCCACATGCTACTTACCCCTACCTGATACGAACTATATCTAGATGTGAACACACCAACAGATGTCATTGATATCTGTATGACCTGTGTCTATATGAATTGTAATATATGTAAATATGCTTTCTTTGTACCTCATTTATTGTATATATGTAAATATTGATTGTGTTTTTGTAACTTCCAGCAACTACCGTGAGCAAGGTCCAAGGTGGACCGAAACGTTGGTTCCCTGTTGCTAAAACTAAAGAATAAAAGAGTGTGCAATTGTCCATTTATCTTATTCTTAGAGCCCCTATTGCCGACATAATTAAGCCGCCAAATCCCATCCTCTCGAGAACTGAAAATGCAAATTTCCACCTCACTCTATCAAAAGCTTTTTTTGGCATCAAGTGTGACCAATGCTGCCGGGACTTGCTTCCTATTGATTATATCGATTAGGTTAATGATTTTTCTCGTATAGTCCACCACATATCATCCTTGGACAAAACCAACTTGGTCTAAGCTAATTAATGTGGGTATAATAGGAGACAAACATAAGGCAATGCACTTTGCATAAAGTTTTAGGTCTGAATTGAGTAGGGAAATAGGTCTGACGTTTTGGGGGACATCTGGGGTTTTACCTGGCTTAGGAAGAGTTATTATCGTCGCAGTGAGCATTTTTTTTTATGGAAGCAGTTCGAGGAAATTGACAATTGTAAAGTATCACATAAGTGGGGTAGCAGAATGTCTTGAAGGGTTTTATAGTATAGGTTGGTTAACCCGTTTGGACCTGGGGTCTTGTGGGTTGGCAAGGTTTTTATTGGGTGTGCCAATTCCGCTACGTTAAGTGGAGCGTTCAACGGTTCCAATTGTTCTTTGGACAAGGAAGGGAGATGTAATTTGGCTAAAATGGAATTGATTTAATTTTGGAGTGGTTGGGACCTCTCAGCTTTATCATTAAAGTTGTATAGTGATGCGTAATAGTTTTTAAGTGAATTTGCAATATCGTTAGGATATCATACACCTTGGTATGAATGTCATTGCTATGGAGAAAGGAAATTTTTGATTTAAAGGCCCTAGCTTTGAGCAGATTTGCTAGCAACTTTCCTGCTTTGTCATTTTAAGTAGGCTTTGGATTTTTTGAGGTTGCTTTCATATATAAAATGAAGCAATTCCCTCAAAACAGACTCTCAAGTTGCGAATGGTTAGCGTTTGGAATTGGGTCAGGTGTTTCTTATTTATCGACTCTAGCTGATGGAGCTCTGTGGTAATCTTGGTAATTTGTTTTTCTTTGGCTCTTTTGATCATGCGGCCTAATTTTATGAAGTGACCACGAATTAAGGCTTTGTGGGCATTCCAGATGTGGAACTGGTAACTGACCCGGTGTTGGCATCAAAATACTCCTCAAGTGCTGTTCTAATCTGTGTAACCAATTGTGGTGACTTGAGAATATAGGGATTCACTCTCCAGGGGAAGTATGATGGGCCAGCAAAGCTTTCTGTTATTTTGAGATTTATTGGTGCGTGGTCGGACCACGCGATTAGACCACTGGATGAATCAGGGACCTTATCTAAGAGGGTCCAGAGCAGAAATGAAAAGGGGACCACCGTAGCTAATACGGTGACCCGTGGAAGGGTATTTACCTGAAACGGTGCCGTCGTCACCTCTGCGCCCCCTCCCTGCACCCCTTTGTATGCTGCTCCTGGACTAAATAAAAAGAAAAATCCCGCTATATGCCGTTCTGGTGAGTGCCGATGTTTTTTCTTCTTTTTGCTTATCTAAGAGGGACCTATTAACCAGAAACAGGTCTATGCGGGAATAAGAATTGAGAACTGGAGAGAAAAAGGTGAAATCTAGTTTGCTTGTGTGTTGTATTCCCCATACATCGTATAAATCTTCTTTATGAATCAGGTATGGGAGAGTCGAGGGATGGCTGCTTGACTTCAAGGAAGTATTTGTGACGACCATTCGCTGTGAGGCTTAGCTGCTGGTAAGGCAGCACCCCAAGAAACTCCGAGACCCTTAACCCCTATACAGGGATCTGGAATTACAGCGGAGCCCAGGGGGTAGCTGCCTATTATGAGCAGCAGAGCCGGAAGATCGCCAGGAAGAGAAAAATCAGGACCTGAAAAACGTAGCCAGGAGTCTGAGTCAAAACCGAGACGGCAGCTAAGGTACAAAATAGTCAGGCTGTAGTAGAGTCGAAAATCCAGGCAAAGGTCAAAGTCAAAACTAAACACACACTATATCACTGGGGAACCAAAACTATATCTGGCGGCCTGCAAGACAGGCTTCAATGTATTTGAAGGGCTCGGAGCTCACAGCCTGATTATCTCATCCGGACCGCACCTAGAACCAGGCCAGATGGTGATGCACGAATGGCACCAACCACCCCACTTCTGACAGAAGAACGAAGGCTGCGCCTATCAGACACCTCTGCAGGACCCGCTCTTCTGCAACCCAAAGGAGAAACACGGCGGTTTTCAGCGACAGAGGCAGACATTGAAGGAGCAGATCCATATGAGGACATGGCCCTCCTATCACCGACACCATCAGCCGAAGGAATCCGGCGCCTCCCAGCGGCCGAGGCAGGAACACCAGCCACCGAGTCCAATGGCGACGTGACAGTGTTCAATTGCCTATCCGGGATGCAGCTGAAATCACCGCAATAAATGACATGTCCTTGTTTAACTTTATTCACCTTGCCCATCAGCTTCTTGCGGAACCTCAATGGGGATTTATTAGGGGCATAGAGCACTACCAGTGTATACTCTAGATTGTTAATTGAATGATATATCAGTCCTGGGGGTCTGGTTCATGATACATGGATGAAAAGGCAACTTTGTTTGTTATTGCTAGCATTACCCCTCTATTTTTAGCACTACAATTCGCCTGAACTATATATGGAAATAGGCGGTTGTTATGGCAATAAATAGTTAATAATTTATATTAGTTTATAGTCATTCAGAAATCTCTTAGTACAGGCTAGAGGCCTGCTTGTAGGAAAAAGGCCTTGCTCTTTTCCCTATAGCCCTCTCTCCTTCCCTCCCACCTTCGGGTTTTCTCTGGCTCAGATTTTATATAATGTTTTGACTTAGAGGTAGCCGTAAGAAATTCTTATCAGCTGGTTCTGAATGTACTGTACGAATCAAGGCTAGTTTAAACTAACTACCACACAGAATATAATTGAATGTTTTTTTCAGAATAAAATGTATATTCAGAATAATATGATGCAATTACCTAGTAACACCCCTTTTAACATCCCTTTAATGATAATAAAACTGCTAACCCCTCCTAAAATAAAGGTCTTTGTCATTAAGCTCTACATTGACATGGGTGTCAGCGTGGCTCTTTCGGTGGCGTGCACACACTTAGACAAAGCATCCAATTTGGCGGCAGACAATTAAGATGACAGCCTCATCCGAAAGGTGTGGGGGGCATCCATTACAGTTGGCCCCCAACGACAGCCACAACTAAACCTTCATTCCCAGGAAGGACCATACACGAGGGGTAGACCTGCAGGCTACAAAGAGGTAAGAAAATTATTTATCTTACCCAAGACCCTCCTGTATCTCCGTGCAGGGATGGAGGTAGCTGGCTGTCAGACTCGGACATAGATGACAGGATCTGAGAAGTCCTATCCCTTGCAACCTGGTCCTGAGAATTCCTTAATTGTCTGCCTTATTTATGTTCTTGCAACCTGATCCTTAGTTTATCTGTGTTTATGTCAGTGCTATCATTGCTGCAGTTTCAGTACATAGAAAGAGAGAAAGGCACGGAGAACGGAGAGACGGGGCTGAGTGGGGAGATTCTGTTTCCCTGGTTGTCCAGCTCTATTCCCAGGGGATAGAGCTGATGCTTTCTCAACCCCTAATATGGTTGATGTTTTTCCGGCCCCTGTAAGGGGGGCCGATGGGTTATTCCACTACTGGTGCTTCCAGCCTCTGATACGGCTGATGGTTTTCCCACCCCGCGCGCAAGCTAAGGACGGAGTATAGTCCTGGCTGCGGTGGGGGACGGGTACGTAATTTACGTAAATTATGGTAGAGATGAAATTGTTCCGTTCTCTCCAGATGACGTGCCGCTTGTGTAGACAAGGTATAGAGCTAGCAATTACGCCCGCTGGCTGGATAATAAATCGTGTTACTGACGTGCCATATGCACGGGAAGAAACTGGTTATATAGCAATCCCTGGCACTTCTCCAGTACTCAAGGTGTTCAGACAGAATATACATGCCCAGCTAACGATAGTCAATCCGCAAGGAGTCTTGTTGCAAGAAGTATATGCAAGAAAGTTATATGACCCAGTTGTTGCCCCACTGAGGTGTAGAGGGGGCCGACACAGTTTGATGTTTTATCTGTTTGGTGACCACCATTCCAGTCCCAGTCCTCAGACTGACTCTGACTGACTGATTCCAGTGACACAACCAGTTCCAGTCCTCTGACTAACTGCCTTCCTAACACCACTGACTGGTTTCCATAACGTGCACACAGTGTAAGCAAGGTGTGAAGCTTGCTATATCTGCTGACTCTGTGGAGAAAAGGGACATTACTAGACAGAAATATCTACCGACAGACTAATACTGAGTAAAGGTGTATTTTTGCTTACAGTTATCAAATCACTTTTCTAATTTGGAAAACCCTAGCAAAAAGGTATTGACACCCTTAGTGTCTCCCCGAAAATTGTCCTTTTATAAGGGGTAATATGGCGGCTACAGGAGCCGTTGGGAAGCATGTCTGGATTGTTGGACATTCATATATCTATTGGGCAGAGAAGAGGGCCCACGGACGTCTGTATTTAGAAAATGTTTTTTTCCCAAGGATTTTATCCATATACGGTGGTACGGACATAGGGGAATGCGCTGGAATTCTTTATGTTCTACTCTGGCGGACTTGATATGACACTCTCCCGTACCAGATCATATTATTATCCATTTGGCGGGTAATGATCTTGGAAAAGTCCATACTTCGGATTTATTTCGGAAAGTTCAACATGACATCAAAATTGTCCATTCGATGTTCCCTAAGACTGCTATAGTTTTTTCAGAAATCATTCCCCGCCTAGATTGGTTTTCTGATGGTTCAGGTTTTCTAGAATCTGATCGAAAAGCTTCAGCAAAGCTGTTGAGCGGTTTATGCCGGTGGTGGGTGGTTTTTCCTACTGCCACACAGACTTGGAAGGTTTTGCTCCGGAACTATACCATTCAGATGGGGTACACTTAAATAAGAGAGGTTTAGATATATTTAATATGGGGTTACAAGGTGCTGTGCATAAGTGGCTATTAGATTTGGGTTTAACTGTTCCACATGTGGTGTGTCCAGGGGTTGCCTTAGGGTAAACACAATGGTTATTGTTCTGCACACTAAGTAAGCCTTAGTCATTTCACAACATATACCTTTTAGAGTTTTTATTATCACCTGTGTAGAAAAATTTTGGTTATTAAGAGTGTTCAGAATAAACTTTAATGCCCGGCTCACTGAAGGTATCCCAGTTGACTCCCTTTTATACAACCCTGCCGACAGTGGTAACCTTGAGGGGTGGACAGCCATAGCCAAGATAGAAGCATAGAGACTTGGGTTTAAGCTATAATACGGGTGTTGATCAGTCAAAGCCTCAGCAAGTTACCCCAAGAGACCTTGTGACAGAGAGGAAAGTGAAGAAGTATGTAAAGAAAGGGAAGAAGTATGTAAAAAGGAAAGTGAAGAAGTATGTAAAAAGAAAGGGAAGAAGTATGTAGCAAGAAGGGGAGGGAAGACTGTGTTGTTTTATGATTATTTGTTAGGACGCATTAGCTTTAATATGGGAATGCAGGCTGTCAGTATAGGTAAGGACAGGCGTCCTCTCCAAAAAGGAGGGAAGACTGGTGTACCGTGGCATAAGAGACACCGGTAAATAGTGATTAAAGATGTTGCGTCTTTTCAAGGAAAAGCACAGTCTCCCTCCGGTAGCAAAAAACGGCCACTAATATGGTCCGTGAAAGAGAAGGGAGAAAGTATGATAAAAATGCAAACAAGCACAAATAGAAGGTTATGAGGAAGTCAAAGGGGAAGGAGGGTGCTGTAATGCTATATGGTTATGTGTGTATAACGCTAGGTGGCTATAACCACCATAGGAGGCTGTGTGAGAATTGTGAGCAGATATTTTCTCTTCCCCCTCCCCTTCTGTACCTGATGGGAGGGGATAGGAGCGAGTCTGCACTAGCGTGTTCATTTTACATGCGGGAGTGAAAAATCACCCATCTTTCTATAAGTTTAAGATCCTGAGTGGAAGGCAGGAATTTCTTTTCATTTTTGGCTGTGAATATTAAGAATCATAATTGTTCACTGGGTATTGATAGCAAAACTTCGGCACACACAAAAAAGGAAAGTCAATGATGCAATCAGGTGACGTTTTATTTATTCAGTCACTCCAAGTGAATCCATATAATATATAAACAGTCAGGTTCATTCAGGTTAACGTTTCGGTTCTCTCAGAACCTTTTTCAAAACTTATCTGTAACAAATAAATGAAAAGGCAGTATCAGGTAGAACAGACTCAAGGAACTGACAAAAATAAAAATTAGTCATGCCAATCTAATCTGGACACGAACGTTGTGGGTGAAAAGCACTGTCTCACTAAACAGACTATGTATACAAACTGTAGAAAAAAGAAATTACCTCTGGTCTGAGTATGGCTTAGGGAAAAAAAGGATTCACTTGTGGCTGAAGCCACTATGTGCAGAATCTATAAAGGAGATATATGAGAACATAGTGCCATGAACAAACTGTCTGCCAAAAACTGACACTGAGGTAACATGACACATATTTATAACACAAAGACATTTCCATATAAAGGAGAGGAGAAAAGAAGGCAGTTCTATCTTGAACAATGTTAATGGTAGATATGGCACCCAGTGCAGAGTCACCACAGTTGGTAAAAGTGCCCCCTGAGAACGCATGTAATAAAGCACATAATATCAGATGCTATAGAGTACTGATACCTTGTTCTGTGGCATAAAAAGCTTGCGGCCAAGTTCTATTACCAAGTCTGTGTTTTCTTTTCAATCGCGCATCCGCGAGCTTCCGGCTTGCGTTTCACCTTCATGATGCGCTCCACCGGCCGGAAATGACGTTCCGCGTCACCTCCGGCTTTCTCACTTCCTTGTAGACGCCATAAGACGCTGGAAACAAGCGGTAAACACCGCACATAGCCAGCGCGTTCCCCACATGCCACAGGACAAAGTATCAGTACTTTACAGGAGGCTTTTCAATATACTTTACATTTTATTAACTGTGGTCTCATCCCATAGGTTCCTTGCAGTCCACAATACATTTAGCTATGTTTCAGTGACAAGCAGGCATATAGGTATTTATATAGCATCTGACATTATGTGCTTTATTACATGCGTTCTCAGGGGGCACTTTTACCAACTGTGGTGACTCTGCACTGGGTGCCATATCTACCATTAACATTGTTCAATGATAGAACTGCCTTCTTTTCTCCTCTCCTTTATATGGAAATGTCTTTGTGTTATAAATATGTGTCATGTTACCTCAGTGTCAGTTTTTGGCAGACAGTTTGTTCATGGCACTATGTTCTCATATATCTCCTTTATTGATTCTGCACATAGTGGCTTCAGCCACAAGTGAATTCTTTTTTTCCCTAAGCCATACTCAGACCAGAGGTAATTTCTTTTTTCTACAGTTTGTATACATAGTCTGTTTAGTGAGACAGTGCTTTTCACCCACAATGTTCGTGTCCAGATTAGATTGGCATGACTAATTTTTATTTTTGTCAGTTCCTTGAGTCTGTTCTACCTGATACTGCCTTTTCATTTATTTGTTACAGATAATAAATTTGGAGAACCGAAACGCTAACCTGAATGAACCTGACTGTTTATATATTATATGGATTCACTTGGAGTGACTGAATTAATAAAACGTCACCTGATTGCATCATTGACTTTCCTTTTTTGTGTGTGCCGAAGTTTTGCTATCAATATTGTATTTTACTTCAGAGCACCACCACTAAGGTGTGCCACACGTTCCTTTTTGATTGTTTACTGGGTATTTAGTTGGAAGCTAGTAATATTGCCTGTTATTGGACACAATAATAGTTATTTTGGACAGTTTTTGTACATTCCCCACTTTTTTGTATATTCCTGCTCGAAGTTATACAGAATTAGATTGTTACTGACTTTCATACAGGGATTATTCTATTTTATTGAGTCATACTGACACACTGTCTTCTTGTTTGTGTTGTGTTAATATTCTTTAGACACTATGATAGCTATTCGGGATAATTTTTGTATATTTCTGTCTGAATTTTACGGAGGTAGACTCTTACTGATTTAAATAAATAAATGGCGCTAGTACGATGAACAATTGTTTAGAAGAGGCATAGAGAACAGATAATAATACTTAGTATATGTGTGTTAAATCTTCAGATTCTAATCCCATTGTTTTCTAAAGTTGTTTTTTTTTATGGCGCTGGCTCCAGGTGGGGGATGGACTTGTTTTAAGTTTGGACAGAATCCTCCACCCAGAGTGTTCCCCGCATCTTAGGAATGTAAGACTCAGAGGAAGTTTTGCCCATCTGAACTTCCTGTGGCGGCCATCTTACACCACGGAAAAGGCCTGTTAACAATGAGACTGCATCACAGTTAGTTCCACTACCAGTTTATATATACCTTTACTCTGATATCTTCTGATTCCCTCATGCGAAGGGGGGATGTAGACAGTTATAACAGAAGTTAAATTCAGTTATAGTTCATAAATATATAGCACCAATATATTCTGCAGCGCTGTATTATTTGTTGCCTAGCTATCAATATAATTAGTAGAGAATTGTAATAAGAATTTTATTGGATAAGTATTTTTCTGATTTTTTTTAAACTAATGCAAATTGAGTGTTTTATTTCAGATGTACGTATAGGAGAGATGATCTTTCACTGGACACCGGTAGGATCCTCACATGAGGTAATCAGAGCAATTGATTCTGAGTTTTTACACTTTTGTGAGCAGGTAATTCTTACATAACGGTAAGCACATTGAATGCAGAATTGGTAAATCACAGTGAGGTAGACACCATGTTGCCAGTCTAGGATGGTATAATCACGCTGACAATCACTACAGGTGACCCCCTAGAGGTAGAGGGCAAGGGACAATTTGAAGTTAGAATAAAGTTAGTCTAGGTAGTGGCGGGAGGTTATCCATCCCAGCCTTGTTACGTCTGGCTGCCTAAGCACCCCTCGGTATCAGACTGCCCGGACAGAACTAAATAAATACTAAAGGAATAAAAAAGGGAGTTGTGCTGAAGGATGGGAAAAAGGACAGGCCATGATGATGTTTCTCTTCAACAAAAGTTAGAATAGTCTTTGCTTGGCCCCACTTACACATCAACCTGTCACGAGTGTAGTCAGATGAATACTTCCTGGTTCGCTCCTGGTTACAGGTAAGGCCTTGTGTACAATCCTGCATTATTCTTACGCACAACACTACTCAGAAAGGTAAGAATATTAAGCAGCAGCCGCTCCACAAGCTTTAAGAATTGCAAATAGGGTGCGGACAAGGAGAGAAAAGTTATAAACATGTCCTAGTAGGTGTGGATCTCTCTCTCCTATATAAAATACCATAAGATGTCTAATATATTGGTTAAAAATGTTCTGAAGCAGAGTAAGTGGGTAAATGAGTAAATATATATGTAAATAAGAATATGGTAGTTGTAGATTAAATAAATGGACGTTTTCCCAGATATCCAGTTACCTTTTTGACCTGTTTTTCAGGAAAGCAGGGAGACCACTGATAAGTATACCGTAATTATATTGTCTAATGTTATACTATATGCTATATTTGTTTGACTTTACATTGTATCATATTGTTTTATTTGTGCTCTGACAGACCTGCTGAGACCTGTTTCAATTGCAGACTATTGACAGAGTATCTAGTGACCCTCATATATATATGTTGACTGAGCAATTGCTGTATATGTTTATGGAAGGTAATGGACTAACCAACACTTTACAAGCTGGAAATATGTATATAAGATCAGGGATAGGTTAGGGACACATAGGGCGAGTCGACGTGGAGCGGGGGCACCACAGGCATTTCAAGAGGGTGCAGACCTCCGCTGGTTAGGTAGGTTTCCAGCTTTAAGGACATTAATAGGGTACTATTAGGAGTGGGTATATCATTTATAAATTGTGTAAATCTTATGTTTTTGTTTCTATGAGAGATCTTGGGTGACAATTTATTTTGATATTTTAATCAATAGAAAATGATTTTTGATTATATATAAGATCCTTATATAGAAGTTATTTGACATGAACCATAATTGTATGATTTAGAATTGGTGATTTGGGTTTCAAGAACCCAAAGAATGTAATGTTTCCTGTATATATATTGTATATCGCTTCTCTTAGGGATGATTGTTTTCCATTTATAGGTAAGTCAAGAACTGATACCATATTCTTTTTATATATTTTTTATTTCTTAAAAGGTGGTGTGTGTATATGTAATATTAGATGATAAGATGCTCAAGGGGGGTGACTTATATTCTTAAGGTTATATGTAAAATTTTGTGATTTGTTTTTGTGTTGCAATGTATTACTATGTCATTAATATTTGTGAAAATTATACAAATTTTTATGAGATTATGGTTGAAAATGTTGTCCAGGTAATAGATTCCACGAGATAGGTTTTTTCTTATGTTTTGACACTTATAAAGTGCTTGTCTAACATGTATTTTTGAGCTTTCTCTCCCCCTTTATCATGCAGCTACTGTGGACCGAAGTCGCTTCCCACAGCCTGGAGATGGAGTGATGGTCAGAAAAAATGTCAGAAATTCTGCGGATGACAGACAGCTGAAGAGCTCGAATGGCAGCCAAACTAGATCCAAGATCTACACTACAAGGCAGACGAGCCCAGGAGAACTACCGAATGTCTCTTACTACAGACGCGGGCCTATATGTGATGGATATAAACATCCCATTCCACTTGAGAAAGACGGTACTACACCGTCGAAACATGTCGTGGCGGATGGAGGATTTTCAATAAAAGGACTTTCCAGTCAGCAGAGTCCTCAGCTTTGTTTTGGAGCGCTCAGCACGAGACCGTGCAAATTGAATTCACATAAACATCCCAAGGGACACTGACCGTTTAGGACACCTTTATTTTTTTGAATATCAGGGACTGACTTATTTTAGATAAGACTGAAGTTTCCACCAGCAACATTGACTTGGTACGAGGCCATGTCCTCCTGAATTAGACCGTAGTGAGGACCGACTTATGGAGAATGTCAAATATAATGACTAACAATTGAGTGATAATTATGACCGGTATTTGATTGCGGCATTCGTATAGTTTCCTTGTTTGTCATGGTCTGTGAGTGTTCGTGTCCATCCATTGGTGTAATGGGCAGACCTATGTGGGGAATCCGGTGAAGTGGTGTGGGAAGACCGGCTCCTTCTACTAGGGGAGGAGAATGTACCTTGGAAGGTCTGTGTGCATGCACTTTGGTTGAGCATTCACTCATTGCCACGGGAGAAGGAAATTGTGGGAGCAGCATTCATTTATATTATATTTTTGTGTGAAAAACTTTTACTATGTAGTTCAGTAGTATTAAATAGAGAGGAGAGACAAAGAATACTACCTTGCATCAAGAAGATGATGTCTCACGTCATGGAGACAGTGACCACAATGTATGCAGAACTCAGAGGCCCTGATGATGGAGAAATATACGCCTGAAAGTGAAGCCATTGCAATTACTGCAAGACCCTTTGGAGAAATACGAGAACTTGAGACCCATCTTAGATAGTGGGGACAGTTTAGGGTGCAGCAAGACCAACTACAAAGACGTTACGATTGTGATTACGGTTAGACGTTATGGTTGTCTCAATGTTGGTGAAGACTCCTTTCCCCTCCTCTACCTTTCCCCCTCTGTCACCTAGGGCAAAGATTTTGGGTAAGATTTTGAATGTCTCCAAAGGGGGGAATGTTATGGCAATAAATAGTTAATAATTTATATTAGTTTATAGTCATTCAGAAATCTCTTAGTACAGGCTAGAGGCCTGTTTGTAGTAAAAAGGCCTTGCTCTTTTCCCTATAGCCCTCTCTCCTTCTTCCCTCCCACCTTCAGGTTTTCTCTGGCTCAGAATTTATATAATATTTTGACTTAGAGGTAACCGTAAGAAGTTCTTATCAGCTGGTTCTGAATGTACTGTACGAATCAAGGCTAGTTTAAACGAACACAGAATATAATTGAATGTTTTTTTCAGAATAAAATGTATATTCAGAATAATATGATGCAATTACCTAGTAACACCCCTTTTAACATCCCTTTAATGATAAGTAATAAAACTGCTAATCCCTCCTAAAATAAAGGTCTTTGTCATTAAGCTCTACATTGACATGGTGTCAGTGTGGCTCTTTCGGTGGCGTGCACACACTTAGACAAAGCATCTAATTTGGCAGCAGACAATTAAGATGACAGCCTCACCCGAAAGGGTGGGGGGCATCTATTACACGGTGACACAGCCGAGAGGAGTCTTTGTTCATAATATGGGTCTCCTGTGTGCAAAAAATATCACATCTAGATGCTTCCGCCTCCCTCCACATGAGAGTGCTTGTGTGGGCTGTTGAGGCCCTTCATGTTAAGTGAACATATGGATATAACCAAGCTGCAGTTTCCAACATCATGTCTGCTCTCTATTTAAAATTAAACCTTTCCAAAACTGAATTTCTTTTGCTCCTGCCCTCCACTAATCTACCTAAATCTGACATCTCTCAGTGTGCAGTACCACGATAACACCTAGGCAGCAGGCTTCCTATGTGGGTGTCACGTTTGACACCGATCTCTCCTTCACCTCCTATATACAATCTCTCCTCCGCTCTTGTCGCTTACACCTGAAGAACATCTCGAGTCCGCCCCTTTCTTACCATGGAAACAACTAAAACCCTTACCGCGGCCCTAATCCACTCCCGCCTTGATTATTGCAATTCTCCATTAATTGGCCACCTCCTCTCTAAACTTTCCACTCTACAGTCCATCCTTAATGCAGCAGCCAGGATCACCTACCTGGCCAATCGTTAATCAGATGCCTCCGCTCTGCCAGTCATTGCATGTTTAAGAAGGTATCCGTCCACCCACCGGCTGGAACTACATCCCCCTCAGTGTTAATGCCGATAACGGACTGTATCTGGATCCCGGAGGTATGAGCTCACTAGTGGGAGAATGCTGAGGAAACACACTGACCTCCCGGTTGTCTGGGAACCTTACCACAGGTCTCTGAGGCTCTGGAGGCATCATGGAGGGATACGCTGCAGATACAGGCTTGCTGGAGGGGCCTGCACCATTGTTGCATGTATCTTTCTCAAAGTAAAACACCAGCTTTTGCTGCCTTTTTTGCATCTTCTTACCCCTTGTCATCATCCCTGGGTGTTGGGGGAAGCTGCGGTGCACTTTTGAGTTCGATTAACTGTTTAGACGCTGAGATAGTTGCTGAAAAGCATCAGGCTGTGAGGGAGGGGTCTAGGATAAGGCAGCCATCTTCCTTGCCAGTTAGCCCACACACCCCAAAACAGTGGTTTATGACCACGAGTTATCGGTGTACTCGGGAGAAATTGCCCAACAAATTTTAGGATCCATTTTATCCTGTTGCCCATGTGAAAGTGAAAAAATTGAGGCCAAAAGAACATTTTTGTTGGAAAAATTTAAATGTCCATTTTTTCCTTCCACGTTGCTTTAGTTCCTGTGAAGCACCTGAAGGGTTAATAATCTTCTTGAATGTAGTTTTGAGTAGCTTAAGGGGTGCTGTGTTCGGAATGGTGTCACTTTTGGGTGTTTTCTGTCATGTACGCCCCTCAAAGGGACTTCAAATGTGATGTGGTCACTAAAAAAATGGTTTTGTAAATTTTGCTGGAAAAATGAGAAATTGCTGATGAACTTTGAACCCTTAAAACTGTAAAAATGTCTTTTTCCAAAAGTGTGCTAATGTAAAGTATACATGTGGAAAATGTTATTTATTAACTATTTTGTATCATAACTCTCTGGTTTAACAGTATAAAAATTAAAAATGTAATAATTGCGAAATTTTAAAAATTTTCACCAAATTTTTGATTTTTTTCACAAATAAACGCAAAAATTATCTACCTAAATTTACCACTAACATGAAGCCAAATATGTCTCGAAAAAACAATCTCAGAATCGATCGGATTCGTTGAAGCATTCCAGAGTTATTACCTCATAAAGGGACACTGGTCAGAATTGTAAAAAAAATGGCCAGGTCATTAGGGTCAAAATAGGCTGGGTCATGAAGGGGTTAAACAGTAACAAATTTGCTTTACATTTAAAATACAGTTTTGACAGGGCTATAAAGCAAATTGCAATCATCATAGGACTATAAAACCTCAAATAATGCAAAGTAACAGTAAACATACCGTATATACTCGTGTATAAGCCGACCCCCCTACTTTTGCCCCAAAAATCTGGAAAAACCTATTGACTGTATACCCCCCCAGTGGTATACAGGCCTCCCCAGTAGTAGTATACAGCAGCCCAAGTGGTAGTATACAGCAGCCCCAGTGGTAGTATACAGCAGCCCCAGTGGTAGTATACAGCAGCCCCAGTGGTAGTATACAGCAGCCCCAGTGGTATACAGCAGGCCCCCAGGGGTACATATAGCAGCCCCCTGGGGGTACCCAGCAGCCCCCTGGGGGTCCCCAGCAGCCCCCAAATGCTGGCACTCGCCCCCCCTTGCAAGGGCCCCCCCGCTTCTCTTACCATCCCGGTCTTCTATCAGCTGCTCGGCGCTCGTCTGCTGCTCCGTCTGCTACTCGGATCCCGCCCTCGGGATGAGTCATATGCCTGCGACGGCCGAGATCCCGGATGTAGCAGGACGGACGGAGCACCGAGGAGCGGCGCTGATCAGAAGACCGGGATGGTAATATAACCAGCAGGGGGGGGGCCCTTACAAGGGGGGGCGAGTGCCAGCATTTGGGGGCTATATGCACTGCTTCCCCCTGCCGCTGATTGACAGGGGGAAGCAGTGCATATTTAATGAGCGGCCCCACGTGACGGGGCCGCTCATACAGCAGCTCCCCCCGCCTCCTGCAGCCTCCACAGCCCCCACCACGCAGAGACTACCGTATTGACCCGTGTATAAGCCGAGGGGGAGACTTTTCAGCCCAAATTTTGGGCTGAAAAACTCGGCTTATACACGAGTATATACGGTAGTTTAAAAACATACTAGGCTATGTGACTGCCATGAAATTCTGAATATTGTGTGCATGTGAGTGAAAGTAGGCAATGGTTGTGAGTTTCCTAGTCAAGGAAAACCACGAGTGATTACTGGGAAACTGGCATCTGCAGAAATGCCATTTACCTGCATATATTGTGGTAATCTGCAGTATTTAAACCTTTACTACTGCAGCACCTGCTAGGAACAGAGGTAATGACCTGGAGATAATTAACCTGTCAGAACATCATTTGACTAGACCTCAAATTGAGGTCTTGAAACTAGGTCTTACCTTAGTTCCTAGTAATAATGCCAATTTCTTTACAGTGATGAAGGACGTGAACCTATTTTTGCAGAAACTGGTCCTACACAAACTACAAGCGAAGAAAGGGGCAGGTAACACGTCACTGTTGGATCAGGAGAGGGAGGCACTGAGCAACCTGGAGGAACTGGAGAATTACCCTACCATGCAAGGTAAATTTCCTGTGCATCTTTATCCTACATCTAACTACCTTCCCCCCTTTCTCAATCTATCTGCATTTTGAGATCTTCACATTATAGTAAAAGATGTTAAAGAGCTTGGCGTATATCCCAACCTCTCCCTTAATCAAAAGAAGGCGATCAAGGACATCAAGAGTTGGAAGGATGTAGTAATTAAACCCACGGACAAGAAGGGCAATGTGGTAATCTGGCTGGTGACCCTGTATGAAAAAGAAGGTACGAAAACAACTGAGGAACAAGTAATATTATACTATCCTTCCCTCCAGTCCCCTTAACAGGTTTACGACAGAGCTGACCTCCATCCTTTACAGGGCTCTGGATCTGGGAATTATCCCAAAGAAAGTCCAAGATAGATAGTCTCCTCACCAAGTCACCAGTAATACCTACCTTCTACCTATTACCCAAAATTCACAAACATGCTGCCGTCGCCCAGGTCATCCTATTGTCTCTGGCATCGGAGGGCTATGCGATCCAGTTTGCAAATGTATTGAATATTACTTACACCCATTGGCGGAAATGCTGCCCTCCTATAATAATATTTATATAATATTTATTCATTTATATAGCACTATTAATTCCATAGCACTTCACATACATCAGTAATGCTGTCCCCATTGAGGCTCACAATTACAATCTAAACATCAGTATGTCTTTACAATGTGTTTACTCCTATGTCAGATGGAGTCCATGGAGCCTCGATTATGAGTCTCAAACACGGGACTAGCCAGATATCCCTCCAGGGAAGGACCTAGCCCTGGGGTGGAATCCTTGCGGAGACCACCATAACCACCATATTAAGTGGCTCTTTTAGTCAATATCCCACTCAGTTACAAATTTCTTGGGTGGGAAGACTATAAATTCAGTTTTGTGCATGTTGAGTTTAAGGAAGTGAGCAGAGAAAAAGGATGAGATGGCGGAAAGGCATTGTGCGATTTTGGAGAGTAGGGAGGTGATGTCGAGGCCGGACAAGTAGATTTGGGTGTCGTCGGCGTAGAGGTGGTACTGGAGGCCGTGGGACTCAATGAATTGCCCTAGGCAGAGAGTGTATATGGAGAAAAGTAGTGGTCCCAGGACCGAACCTTGGGGGACTCCGACAGAAAGGGGGTAGGGCGAAGAGGAGGTGTGGGAGTGGGAGACACTGAAGGTCCGGTCTGCTAGGTACGAGGAGATCCAAGAGAGGGCAAGGTGGGTGATGCCGAGGGATTCCAGGATCCGGAGAAGGGAGTGGTCAACCGTGTCGAAGGTGGCGGACAGTTCGAGGAGGATGTAGTGGTGGTGTTTGTTCTTGGTGGCAAGTAGGTCGTTGGTGACTTTGGTCAGGGCTGTTTCGGTGGAGTGGAGGGGTCGGAAGCCGGACTGTAGGCGGTCGAAGTGGGAGCAGGAGAGGTGAGAGGACAGTTCAGAGGGGGACGTGCTGTTCAAGTAGCTTAGAGGCGAATGGGAGAAGAGATATGGGGCGATAGTTGGCGACAGAGGTAGGGTCGAGGGAGGGTTTTTTAAGGATGGGCATGATTAGGGCGTGTTTGAAGGCCGAGGGGAAGGCGCCAGTTGTAAGTGATAGGTTGAAGAGGTGGGTGAGGGCTGGGATGAAAATGGAGGTGTGGTTGGGAATGAGGTGGGATGGGAGCGGGTCATGGGCGCTGGTGGTGAGGTGTGATTTTCATTCTACCAGATGGGGGAGTGGAGACAGGCATTTTTCAGAAAGAGACATCAGTTAACTCTCTCCTGCATGCCTGCCACTTCCTCACATTTATCATCCACCATTAGAGCTATCCCCATGGGCCAGTTTTTGCACCTATGGAGGACATGCTCCCGTGACAGTGATTTCGAATATCAGGGTGAGGACATGCATGAGAGGTTTAAGGCACATGGTTACAGTGAACGGTGCATTCGGAAAGGTTACATGCGTGCTAAAAACCCCACCCGCTCCCAGCTCCTTGGAGCAAGACCTAGGCTGGACAGGGCTACAAAACCACAGGTGAGATTAATTTCTATTTATAATAACCAATGGAATGCGATAAGATCGATTCTTACCCGCCATTGGGCTTTATTGAAAACAGAACCTACTCTATGCAACTTCCTTCCGGACTGTCTGCTGATGACGGCTAGGTGAGGCAGGAGCCTCAGGGACAGGCACTTGTGCACAGCCAATACATGCCAAATGTTGTCTCCATGTTTGGTACAACGGCACCAAGATTGGGGTGTTTTCCTTGTGGTTCCTGCATGGCCTGCCAGAATATCATATGGGCCAACTTTTAAATCGGCTGACAGCTTGAGGGACTTCATCATCAGAAAGTACATTTCATGGAGCTCAAAGGGTAAGGGTAATTTACTATGCCAACTGTGGTTGTAGCCTCGCCTATGTTGGGTTGACTTTCAAGGGATTTCAGTACCCGAGGGAACATGTCAAGAACATTATTGGAGCTAAGACCAATGACAATGTATCCCTCCTGAGAACAATCCCTAGGCACTATAGATTGTACCACGACAGGAATACAAATTGTTTGCAGTTTTGTGGTATTGATATGGTGAATTTGGGAAGTAGACGTGGTGACTTAAAAATACAGGCTGGCCAGACTAGAATGCCAATGGATAGTCAGACTTTGTACCATGAGCCCCAATGGTCTCAACGAGAAAACTCAGCTTCCCATCTTTCCTATGATGATGCCTGTCCTGCGTCTGCCCCTGATCTTGTTCTTAAAGAATTTATTTGGATGTGTTTTCATGTTGCCAATCTTATTCTAAACATGTCTTATGAGCCTATTTTTAACGTGAGTGTTCATTCATTTTTTTTTTCACTTGTCTTCACAGTCATTGTGCTTGATAATTCACTGGACATGTAAATCAGCAGACTGTGGCTGTTGAAGGTTGTAAAGAACCAAGTTTATTTTAGGCTGGATTATTTACTATTGGAGCCCTATATTTATATGTTCACCAGTGTTGTATATAATGTATGGACCCGACAGTACACAAGCCAAGTACCGATATGGAGGCTGTTCATTGGACCCTTAGCATGTGGCTGTACAAACAAGTGTTCTTCCAAGTTTCATACTGGATTTTCCCTGGTGGTTTGTTGGACTTCTGATTGTGTGTAATATGTATATCCAGCCATGATCTATGTATTGGGGTCCTCTTCTGGTAACAGCCGATCTGCCTTACTAATATGGCGGCAAGCGGCATGACGCATGAGCAGTGGGACTCCATTGATTGCGCATATGTGAAAGGTGTGATGCGCTGCTTCCATTCCGGTTTGGTGACATCACCGGAAGTTCGCTTCAGATCCCGGGAGCGGCGCTGACGCCGGCTGGGTGTGGAATGATCCGGCTCTCAAAGGTGCATACAACTTGAGTAATGACATGGCCAAAGCTCCATTTAAGCACTTGTTCCCTGCACTCCCTTCACAGCCCCTGAGGAAGAAGCAACAAAACATGTGTCGGGGTCTGTGCCCTAGACATGGACCTGCTGTCCCCATAACACTCTCCAGTGATGAATGAGTGACCTATCATGGGTATTGTCCTATTGGCACTTTAGGTAACTACAATTTTGATATATATAGTTTATCTGTATATCAATTTTATCAAGTGTATCTTGTAACTTAATGTCCGAGTGTACCAAATACTATTATAAAGGACTTTACCCCATGCACTTTATCACTGTTACCCATTACCACCTCTGTGCGGGGTCAGCTGTCCTCTGTCTATCCCCACGAAATACCACTATCTTGATGTCTATTTTTGTAATTGTGGACCAGCTTTTTATTTATCAACTGATGGAATCACAATAAATCAGTGAACTAGTAAAATTTTCCATCTCTTGAATTATTATTTTAACTGGTCTGTATAAGGATACATAAACTCGAGTTCTCGGGTTGATAAGCACAGTGTAATGAGCCTAGTGACCACTTCTTGCACTGCCCTGATTACTGGAAGTGAGTAGCTGCAGGGAAAATTAAACTTCATTTTCAACCTGTACTCACTGCTCCGGTAAACTGCTAGACTAAATTTAAATTCCATTTGCATGAAGATTTCCACTATCTGCAGTTTCTAGAGGCACCAATTCCCTTCACAATCTATTCATAAACTTTCAGAATATGTGGCTCTATAGGAGTAACAAGAATAAACAGAATAAAACAGAAAATCTTACTACTGCTTACCTCAAATCTTTTAAATATTTGCAGTGAGTCAACATCTCACATAGAGAGGACATGAACATCATTTTGCCTGCCATACCAAAATTTGCCAACGATAAGGTACGCAACTGCTGACATCTCCTACCAATGCTCACAAGGCAAGCGCCTGTAAGTATTCCTGGCAGCTGGGCTAGGGTAAGGCTTTGCAGAAAAAAGAGTTGACCAATTGCAGCAATGTCTTCATCATGCACAGTTTGTGAATTTTTACATGGTGGGTAAGTATTTCGTATTGCTGGATCATTTCGGGGCATATATGAATAAAAATTAGAGCCAATTAATTCTAAGTTTTCCAAAACTGATAATCTCTTGAGAAGTTTCCAGAATGCACACTGTAATTTAATAGTATCTTGCTCTTCAGACATCTTTGCAAAAGAGGGTACCCCAATACGCACTTTTTTGGCAAAAGTAGCAGAAGAAGAGCTTGGTATAGACTGTCCAGGAGCCTGATAAAGAGCTTTCGATCTAATATCTGTTATAGCACACACTGGCAAAGATAACGATCGTAATTTCTTAAGCTGTGATAGAATGTCACAAAGATGTGCTCCAGGTGTATCTGAACTGTGGTGGTGTGCTGATGACAAGTTCAAATGTGCAAGGTTTGGGCAAGCAGATATTAATTTATCTAAAACTGAAATATCTATTTCATCTTCTGGTTTTCTAAAAGGTAAGTTTGAAATAAGACATAATGTGCATCCCCTCAAATTCAAACTGACAAGACTTTTGCAGTCTTTTCTACCATTTAATATACTTCGAGTAAGTTGTTCGCCAGAAATCATGCAGCGGCTAAAACTCAAATATGAAGGACAACTAAACTTCATGTGCTGGAGTAATGATAATCCATTAAGCCAGGATTTTGGTAACTGGAAGGCCTCCAATGTTAAATTTTTTGCCATGGATTCAAAGAGATTTTTGGTAGCTCTGCTTTCTGTTAGGCTTCCAGGAACAGATATTAGAAAAGATCTAAGATTTTCTGGGGTACGATCACTAAGAACTGCTAAATACAATCGAACCACCTCTTCATTTATATATCCAGGTGCAAGACGAGCATAAAATAGTCTAAGATGTTGATAATGAGGCACATTACTTTCTCCTACCATCAGTTGACCAGACATTAATGTTCCATCACGAGTTCTGTCCAAAACTTCAAAGAAGAGTAGCAACTTCTCAAGGCTAGTGCAACAGGGCACCACACCATACGATGGAACAAACAGAGTCTGTTTTAATTCTCTTAAATGCCCAAGAGTAGTTCTGCACTCACTACTCAACTGTCCAGAGTCAAAACCGGCATAGATGTCAATAGACAATGAATGCAAAAAATGAAGATTTGTAAGAATCTTAGACAACCGCAGAGAGGTTACAGAACATCCAGACATATCCAATTTAACAAGCTTCCTGCAACGTGATATAATATCCATAGTAGAGGAGTTCAACCAGTAGCAGTCTCTTATGTTAAGTTCACAGATCTCTTGAGATATCACTTTAAGCATTTCCTTCACTTGTTCATCTCTGGCCTGAAAGAAAAAAATAAAACAAGACATAAAATAACAGCAAAATAAACATGTTTTAAAGGGACTCAGTCAGTTCATTTTTAAATATGATACTAATAGTACCCTTGAATAGTGTTTGGGTAGACCTTTCAGAATATTTAGAAATCATTAATGTACCTTGCGTAGTTCTCTTACTATAAGCATCTTCACAACCTGCAGGCAGCTGTAAAAGTAATTGTCATGACTCATGAGCAGTCTGAGAGTCACACTATATAATGTTATTTAAATATCCATGCCTATACAAGCTAGTATTTTGCCCCACCCCTCTGTGATTGAAGTTACACAGAATCTCTCAGGCTTCTGCAGGCTGCTGGGTAACATCATTAGAGTCTGTGCTATCTGTAAAAGCTTTATGCTTATATGAACATTGGTTTTCCTGCATACATGTATGTAATACAAAGAAATATCTCAGAGTACACACTATACACATGACTCAAACACACGATGAAGATCTCAGAGCTGCATCTGCTAAGGCTGGGTTCACACTGTCATTCCGCTGCGTCGAGCAGGGTTGCGTACTTGCTACTTTGCCTCTGAATGCGTTTTGCATTCCTATACCTAACATGGTGTACACAGGGTCATGCGTAGGCTTCAGTATGTATGCGGATAAGTCTCTCTGTGTCATCCAAGGTGCCCGCCGAACACTAATTGTTGCATTTTTCGAGTGTTGAAAAATCCGCAAGCGTGCATACGGACGAATGCATACAAACCACGCATGCTGTAATGGGACAAAATGCCGGATTGCCCGCGCTGCCACCAGGAATCACCAGGAAACAAAGAGTTAACTGGGCAGATGTTTCTTTATTCTATCCTACGCGTTTCAGAGCCTCTATCCGAGCTCCTTCTTCAGGGAACATCAAGAGCACAATGGAAACAATCTTATATAAACACAAAAAAGCGCCAAAAATCAGTGACCGCCCCTGTGATGTGGTGTTAGCAACAGGGTGGATCAGAGAGTGACATCACAATGTTTGTAAACAATACATCGTAGAAACTGTCAGAATTCACAATACGTTTCATACAGTTGTTCACAAAGTATATTTGCTATTTCTTTTCAAGTCAATGAGATCGCTTATTAAAATTCCCCAATAGAAGAAAGAATTAAGAAAAAAAGAAGAAAAAAAGGAAGAAAAAAAGAAAGAGTGAGCTGTGTTTGAACTCACTAGTGAAAAATATATATATATGTTGTTCTGACTTAGAGTGTAGTATATTTAGCTAGTTGTGCTATATAGTCTGGTGGAAAACTCCAGCAAATTGTATGTTTGCAAAGAGAGAAATTTCATTATAAAGAGTGTGTTGATAAGGCTGAAGGCACACTGATCCCTCCAAAACGGCGCGTTTTTGAAGCACAATATTGATGCGAGTTTGATGCGTGTAGTAGTGCTAGTGCGGTGCTAGTGCGGTGCTAGTGGTGCTAGTGGGTGCTAGTGAGATTTTTTCATTCCTACTGCGATCCGACAGACTAGCACCTTCTCCTGGTGTCAAGACTGCACTGATTTGCTGCCACTTATTTGTCAATCAATGGGGTCACTTGTGGGGGAGCTCCAATGTTTAGGCACACAGGGGCTCACCAAACGCGACATTGTGTCAGCTAACAATTTGAGCTGATTTCCATTCAAATTGTTAGCGGATACCATGTCGCGTTTGGAGAACCCCTGTGTGCCTCAGCATTGGAGCTCCCCCACAAGTGACCCCATTTTGGAAACTAGACCCACCAAGGAACAAATCTAGATGCATAATGAGCACTTTGAAGCCCCAGGTGCTTCACAAATTTATCCGTAAAAATGAAAAAAATATTTTTCTTCCACAAAAATCTTTTTTATTTTTACGGATCAAATTGTGAAACACCTGGGGCTTCAAAGTGCTCATTATGCATCTAGATTTGTTCCTTGGGGGGTCTAGTTTCCAAAATGGGGTCACTTGTGTGGGAGCTCCAGTGCTGAGGCACACAGGGGCACTCCATATGCGACATGGTGTCCGCTAACAATTGGAATTGTTAGCGGACACCATGTCGCGTATGGAGAGCCCCTGTGTGCCTCAACATTCAAGCTCCCCCACAAGTGACCCCATTTTGGAAACTAGACCCCCAAGGAACAAATCCAGATGCATAATGGGGTCACTTGTGGGGGAGCTCCAATGTTTAGGCACACAGGGGCTCTCCATATGCAACATGGTGTCCGCTAACAATTGTTAGCGGACACCATGTCGCGCATGGAGAGCCCCTGTGTGCAACCAGCATTGCCACCAGCGCAAGGGCAACTGGAAGAGTTGGGGTACACACCTCCCAATGAATGTGCTATTTTCTGGGGTGGCTGTGGGTTGCAATTTGCAGCGTGGGGGGCCCACAACATTTGGATCTCTCCATGATGAGGATTGCAGCCCCCCAACTGCCAAGTTGTACCTGGCTGGCAACCAAAAATATGGCAAAGCTCTATGTCATTTTATTGGTAGAAGTAATTAAAAAAAATGACGTGGGGCTTCGCCATATTTTTGGTCCAGCCAGGTAAAACTTGGCAGCTAAAGACTGCCACCAACCCCCAGCTGCCTTGTTGTACCTTGCTGGCAACCAAAAATACAGCGAAGCCCATTTTTTTATTTCTAGAACAAATTCTAGAAAAAAAAAATGACGTGGGGCTCCGCCATATTTTTGGTCCAGCCAGGTACAACTAGACAGCTGGGGGCTGGAATCCGCAGCATGGAGAGGCCCAAGCGTTCTGGGCCCCCCATGCTGCGAATTGCAGCCCGCAGCCGCCCCAGAAAATGGCGCATTCATTGAAGCGCCATTTTCTGGCGCTGTACCCATGCTCTTCCAGTTGCCCTGGTGCCGGTGGCAAACTGGGTAATAAAGGGGTTAATGCCAGCTTTTTATTGGCAGCTGGCACTAAGCCCGAGATTCATAATATTGGGCCAATGTTAGACCCGTCATTAGGAATCTCTGGTAAGTAGTCAATAAATACACACAGAGTAAAATATTTTTATTTGGAAAAAAACACAAACAAAATTCAGACTCCATCTTTATTAGAAAGATCCGACGTAGTCCATAACGAAGGTCCCGCGACGCTCGATCGCCTCCGACGTAGTCCACAACGAAGGTCCCACGATGCTCGATCGCCTCTGCTCCAGAGATTGCAGCAAGGGATCAAGTGTCCTCTTCCTATAGTCTCTGGGGTCAGAGTTATGGTGCACTGTATGGCAATGATCTGTCATACAGTGCACCATGACTATGATCCCTGAGACTAGAAGAGGACACTTGATACCTTGTTGCATCCATCCATCCATTATCCACGCATGTACACATCCATTCGTGCACACATCCACACATGCAGTCACACATACGCACACATCCATGCATGCACCCACGCATCCATGCACCCACATCCACGCACCCACGCATCCACTAACCCACGCATCCACTAACCCACGCACCCACACATCCACGTACCCACACACCCACACATCCACGCACCCACACATACACTAACCCACGCATCCACTAACCCATGCACCCACACATCCACTAATCCACGCACCCACTAACCCACGCACCCACACATCCACTAACCCACGCACCCACACATCCACGCATCCACTAACCCACGCATCCACTAACCCACGCATCCACTAACCCACGCATCCACTAACCCACGCATCCACTAACCCACGCATCCACTAACCCACGCATCCACACCCACGCATCCACTAACCCACGCATCCACGTACCCACGCATCCACGTACCCACGCATCCACGTACCCACGCATCCACGTACCCACGCATCCACGTACCCACGCATCCACGTACCCGCACAGCACCCACCTAATCCACGCACCCACACATCCACGTACCCACACATCCACGTACCACACCCACACATCCACTACCCATGCACCCACACATCCACTAATCCACGCACCCACACATCCACGCACCCACACATCCACGCACCACACATCCATTTTTTTTTAAGTAAATTAGATTTTATTGATAGGAAAAAATCAATGACAACAATGAATAAAGTCTCATACACACAATAACTTTTTGGTATTGCTCAAGAGATATAAAATCCACTGCAAACAGTAGTATAGAGCACTATATAAAACTAAGAAGGAGTCCGATAGACCCCCATAAAAAATAACATGGAAAACAAGATATCTTTATATCAAAAGAAGTCTTAATCAAAACACCTGTAAAGGAAGAATAGAAAAGGAGAGAAGGAAAAGTGTGAAATAAGATGAAGAGCATAGAGAAAGGACGAATAAAACAGACCTTATATGACATGTGTTGTAAAGATATATAATCTGCCAAAAATAACCTATATTTGGCTTACATATTTTCGCTAGCCCGTGAGCCACTCTCGCAACTCCGCGGTCTCACGAAACAATATCCATGGGGACCAAATTTTGCAGTGTCTATCAATGGAGTGAGAATCAAGTATTGAAAAGTTGATTAGTTCTTCTAGTCTGCACACCCTGTTCAATTCAGCAACCAGGTCCTGTCTCGAGGGACAAACTGTTTGTCTCCAATAAATCGAAATTAAGTATCTCGCAGCTGTTAGGAAATGTCTCAATAAACCTTTTTTAAATTTCGAAAGAGACATATACGAACAATTCAACAGGGCCAATTCCGGGGTCAATGTAATGTTTTCTGACGTGACTCTGCGATATAAATCTGCCAACCCGGCCCAGAACACACCTATGGGCGGGCAACTCCACCAAGTATGAATATAGGAACCCCCGTCCCCACAGCTCCTCCAACACATGGGCGATGAGTCTGGGTAGATTCTATTTAGGTCTTCCGGACACCTGTACCATCTCGCCACCACCCTGAAGCTACGATCCTGAGCGTCTGCCGAAATAGAGGCTTTATTGGAGAAGATATATATGTTCTCCCATTCTTTGGGGTGAATGACCTCTTCAGATCCACTTCCCACCTGCGCTCAAAGACAAGACTCTGTGTTGAGCTCTCAATCTTAGAGTCACAGAACCACTTATATAATACTGATACCGCATGCTCCAAAGGTTCTCCACCCCTGCATCTCTGCTCGAAACCCACACATCCATTAACCCACGCATCCACTTACCCATGCACCCACACATCCACTAATCCACACACCCACTAACCCACACATCCACGTACCCACGCACCCACACATCCACGCACCGACACATCCACTAACCCACGCATCCACTAACCCACGCATCCACACATCCACGCACCCACACATCCACGCACCCACACATCCATTAACCCACGCATCCACTAACCCACGCACCGACACATCCACTAATCCACGCATCCACTAACCCACGCACCCACACATCCACTAACCCACGCATCCACTAACCCACGCACCCACACATCCACGCACCCACACATCCACGCATTCACTAACCCACGCACCCACACATCCACTAATCCACGCATCCACTAACCCACGCACCACACATCCACAAATCCACTAACCCACGCATCCACTAACCCACGCACCCACACATCCACTAATCCACACACCCACACATCCACGCTCCCACACATCCACGTACCCACACATCCACGTACCCACACATCAACGCACCCACACATCCATTAACCCACGCATCCACTAACCCACGCATCCACACATCCACGCACCCACACATCCACGCACCCACACATCCACGCACCCACACATCCATTAACCCACGCATCCACTAACCCACGCACCGACACATCCACTAATCCACGCATCCACTAACCCACGCACCCACACATCCACTAACCCACGCATCCACTAACCCACGCACCCACACATCCCACGCACCCACACATCCACGCATTCACTAACCCACGCACCCACACATCCACTAATCCACGCATCCACTAACCCACGCACCCACACATCCACAAATCCACTAACCCACGCATCCACTAACCCACACATCCACCACCCACACACCCACACATCCACCTCCACACATCCACGTACCCACACATCCACGTACCACACATCAACGCACCCACACATCAACGCACCCACACATCCATTAACCCACGCATCCACTAACACATGCACCCACACATCCACTAATCCACACACCCACTAACCCACGCACCCACACATCCACGTACCCACGCACCCACACATCCACTAACCCACGCACCCACACATCCACGCACCCACACATCCACGCACCCACGCATCCACTAACCCACGCATCCACTAACCCACGCATCCACTAACCCACGCATCCACTAACCCACGCATCCACTAACCCACGCATCCACTAACCCACGCACCCACGCATCCACGCACCCACACATCCACGCACCCACGCACCCACACATCCACGCATCCACACACCCACACATCTACGCACCCACACACCCACACATCCATCCATCCATTCATGAATCCATCCATGCATGAACCCACTCATTCATTCATTCATTCATTCGGTACTTACCTCTGGGCGGAGCAGCACTGGAGGAGGGGCGTTCCAGCGAGGAGAGGAGGCAGAGCGGCAGCTACACCGGCGGGATCGAGGAGCGGTAAGATCGGGGGGGGGGTGAACGGCAGGGACAGGTGGGGGCCATCCAGGGGATGGGGGGGGCGTCTGCCCCCGCCCCCGCCGCCAGCAGCGCGGCGGGTGAAGCCGCAAACACACCCGGCATCTGGGGTGGGGGGCAGTGACAGGTGGGGGCCGTTTGGAGAAGGGGGAGGTCTGAGGAGGTGGAGGGCATCCGCCCCCGCCGCCAGCAGCGCGGCGGGTGAACAGACCCGGCATCGGGGGTGGGGGGGCAGTGACAGGTGGGGGCCATCTGGAGAAGGGGGAGGCCTGAGGAGGGGGAGAGCATCCGTCCCCGCCACCAGCAGCGCGGCGGGTGAAGCCACACACAGGTCCCGGCTGTCACAGAGATCACAGCCGGGATCACAGCCTCAGTACCGACGGTAGGCTCTGCGCAGCTTGCGGGCTTTGGCTCCCGGTTGTCTGCCGTGTGTGCCGGAAGTGTGGTTTTTCATGTGCGAGACTCGCACTATTCATTGCACGGTGCGTTTTTTTAACGCACCCATTGATTTCTATTGATGGCTCATGCGTACAACTCGCATGCAGTCGCAGCATGCCGCGACTGAAACTCGCTTTGCGAGTTCAGTGCTTAAAATGCGCACCAGTGTGCCCGACATTATGGAAAATCACTTGTCCTAGTGCAATGCGAGTTTATCTTGCATTGCACTAGTGCGAGGCACTGGGATCATGTCGGATGATGTGCCTTCAGCCTAAATGTGAGGAAAGATCTAATAAAGAATATACACATACATATATATACATATACACACACATACATTATTATATATATATATATAATATATATATATATATATATATATATATTACATACATACATATACATACACATGAGAGGGTTCTATGGAATATTCTCTTGTGTGGTTATATAAATTGATCTAGTGCAGGAAATATATAAATATAAGGATCTCATAAATACCGTATATACTCGTGTATAAGCCGAGTTTTTCAGCCCAAAATTTGGGCTGAAAAGTCTCCCCCTCGGCTTATACACGAGTCAATACGGTACATGGTGAGGTGGGGGCTGTGTCCGGGGCTGTGGAGGCTGCAGGAGGCGGGGGGGGGGCTGCTGTTTGAACGGCCCCGTCACGTGGGGCCGCTCATTAAATATGCACTGCTTCCCCCTGTCAATCAGCGGCAGGGGGAAGCAGTGCATATAGCCCCCAAATGCTGGCACTCGCCCCCCCTTGTAAGGGCCCCCCCCCCCCCCCGCTGGTTATATTACCATCCCGGTCTTCTGATCAGCGCCGCTCCTCGGTGCTCTCGGTGCTCCTCGGTGCTCCGGCCGTCGCAGGCATATGACTCATCGCGCGACGGCCGGGATCCCGATGTAGCAGGACGGGATAGACGAGAGGACGGAGCGCCGAGGAGCAGCGCTGATCAGAAGACCGGGATGGAGAGAAGGGAGGAGGCCCTTGCAAGGGGAGGCGGATGCCAGCATTGGGGGCTGCGGGACCCCAGGGGGCTGCGGGACCCCAGGGGGCTGCATATGTACCCCTGGGGGCCTGCTGTATACCATGGGGCTGCTGTATTACCACTGGGGCTGCTGTATACTACCACTGGGGCTGCTGTATACTACCACTGGGGCTGCTGTATACTACCACTGGGGCTGCTATATACTACCACTGGGCTGCTACATACTACCATGGGGCTGCTGTATACTACCACTGGGGCTGCTGTATACTACCACTGGGGCTGCTGTATACTACCACTGGGGCTGCTATATACTACCACTGGGGCTGCTATATACTACCACTGGGGCTGCTGTATACTACCACTGGGGAGGCCTGTATACTACCACTGGGGAGGCCTGTATACTACCACTGGGGCTGCTGTATACTACCACTGGGGCTGCTGTATACTACCACTGGGGCTGCTATATACTACCACTGGGGCTGCTACATACTACCACTGGGGCTGCTGTATACTACCACTGGGGCTGCTGTATACTACCACTGGGTCTGCTGTATACTACCACTGGGGCTGCTGTATACTACCACTGGGGCTGCTGTATACTACCACTGGGGCTGCTGTATACTACCACTGGGGCTGCTATATACTACCACTGGGGCTGCTGTATACTACCACTGGGGAGGCCTGTATACCACTGGGGGGGGCCTGTATACCACACTGCTGGGGGCTGTATACCTGTGCTGGGGTCCACCCTCGGCTTATACACGAGTCAATAGGTTTTTCCAGATTTTTGGGGCAAAAGTAGGGGGGTCGGCTTATACACGGGTCGGCTTATACACGAGTATATACGGTAATCTATATATATATAAAAATATATTAATAATGGTATACATATATTGATGAAAAAATATATAATTTACTTGTCAGGACTAAGAAAAGAGTAGTGGACTGTTTAAAAGCTCTAAAAAATTCATTTCAGTTGGAGGCGTCCGCCTGTTGTGTCGGTGTCGGGCGGCTGTGGGGGGAAGTCATGTGCTAAGCTTTTGTGGCCTTCCGCCTTTAAAATGGGTTTGTTTAGGGCGGGTCTTCCATGTTTGGTTGGTTTTAAAAGAGTGCGGGTAGCTGTTGGCCCCACGGGTCGGCCGACCTGCGTTAGTGGTGGCGTTGGAGCTGGACCACCTTGGTGATCCTTGGGAGGCTTGGGAGCGTGCGTTAGATTGTGGGCGGCGAAAGGGCCGCTTGAACCTCTGCTGAGGGAGGAACTTACTCTTGCCCCCAGTCGTCTCGGAGATGAGTTGGTCGAGTTTTTCGCCGAATAGGCGACCTCCCTGGTACGGGAGGTTTATGAGCGACCTTTTTGATGCTGGATCAGCGTTCCAGCCCCTAAGCCACAGGGTTAAGCGCTTGGAGATTGCGTTTGCTGCTGCCAGTGCGGCGCAGTTGGCTGCGTTTGTGGATGCCAGCAGGAAGTATCGGTGTGCTTTTGCCAGCAACTCGAGTAGGTCTGCCGGGTCCTGGTCGGGGTCTTGCAGCGATTGCTGCACGTTGTGGATCCAGGATTCCGCTGCCCTGGCCACCCATGCTATGGCAAACAGGGGCGACAGAGCTGCCCCATAGGCCTCGAAGATTGAGCGCGCTAAACTGTCGAGCTGGCGGTCAATGGGGTCCTTGATAGACGAGTTATCTGAGATGGTAAGTAGGGTTTTGTTAGCTAAACGCGACACTGGGGGGTCTACGGCCGGTGATTCAGCCCATATTTTGTGTTGGCCTGGGGTAAATGGGTATTTAGTTTCAATGGCCTTACGGCCTGCGAAGCGTTTGTCGGGCCGGTCCCAGTGTTGCTTTACAAAGCCGCCGATCCCCTCAGAGTTAGAGAAGACCCGGCGAGAGCGTTTAGTGTTAGAGAACAAGAGACTGTGCTCTGGCGTGGTGACGGACTCGTCCTTGATCTCCAGTGTCATGTTAACAGCTTCGATGAGGCTGTCAACAAGTGTCTGGGTGTCCGTGGTCTCACTCTCGTATGGCGTGTCTGGGTCTGATAGTTCGCCCTCGGAGCGTGACTCGGACTGGTGACGGGGCGAGGGAGAGCGAGACCTGTCACTTGATGACGCGTTTGGGGATTGTTCCCGTGACGGCCTGGTATTAGTCCGTTTTTTAGTGGTTAGCGCGTCCGCGGGCTGCTCCTTGCTGGAGAGGGATCGGTGACGTTTAAGGGTACTGGTTGCATGAGACTTAGCCTGGGCTTGCAGCATTTGGACTATGACGTCCATCCGTTGTGACAATTCTATACCCCATGGAGGAATGTCGGGCATGCTGGGACCTGCGTCAGAGGTAGCCTCTATGGGACCTTCAGGTTCACAGTCCTCACAAAATTGTGACGTATGCTTGCGCGGAAGCGTGGTCTGGCAGCTAGTGCATGACGCCTTGTTCCCTGCGCTGCTTTTGCTTTTGTCCTTTGACGGTTTTGTATCTGCCATTGCGTACCAGATTACTGTCAGCAACGGCACTGCGGTGATCAAACTGGCTTGTAATGAGGGCAGGGGTGAATAACTGCAGGAAAGAGGGTCTCCTATGGAGCTTACCCGGATCCTGTGTCCCCTGTTAAGCCGTCCTGAGGTCTTTCCCTTGAAGAGGCACCGGAACAAAAGGACTGTGACCTGAATATGTCCCTGGCTAGTATGTGGGCTTGTGTGGCCCCCCCCTGTGAGGAGGCTAAGCCCATCCTACTACAGCCTGTCTCCATGGGGATAGTTAGGTACAGCCCTCAGGTAATAAACCTGGGGCTGATACCTATGTGTAGATGCAGTGTGTAGCTACATTGTTTAATTTTCGCGCCGGTTTTGGGGCGTGTTTGTGGGCTGTGGCCTTGTATAGGCTGTGGCTGCTGTATTGTGCCCCTGGGCCATGAGTGACTTGCACTCTGGCCAATCACGCTGTGGTGGGCGTGGGGCTGTTCCTTCTTATTGCTGCCACTGGCTGAAGCGGTGCCTGCGGCGCTCAGCCAATGGATGCGGCTTGGCCCTGAGCGGCGGGCTTAGAGGCCAATGGGAGCGTTGACGCGCTCGCGCCTGCGGCCAATCAGCTGGGGCTGTGGGCGGCGCCGGGGTATAGGCCTAGACCGGGGCCTCGATTAATTGCGGCCCCGGGCGCGCAACTGAGCGCGATGCGGCGGTGGCGGTCCCCCTATGGATGGTGCGGCTCCTTGGCTGTGCGCGCACCCCTACTTATCGCCGGTGCGCGTCCCAGCCTGGGGCCGCCGCGTTGTGGCTTCTGGGGGTACGTGGAGACCGAGCCTGGACCCACTGCATTGTTTTTCTTTAGGACGCTGAGGGTCCTGCCGCCTCTGCTGCACCAGAGCCCTTAGGGATGGCTTGGTGAGCAGGGTCTGATCTTAGCTGCCATACCTCACTTGCCTCCTTTGCTGGAGGAGGTGAGGCATCGTGCCCTGTGAGTGCTGCTGGTCTGCATATCCCTCTGTCGTGCAGGGGGGGTGCCGTCCTGACCTGTGCAGTTGCTGTCTCTGGGCTGGGAGAGCGGAGTTCTTTATGAGGATCCGTCGTCCTTGTGTGATGCGCTGCCCTCAGTTCTCGATGCTCTAATGGAGAGCAGTAGTAAAATAGAGAATTAAATAATGTAAATAAAAGATGGTAGATGTGGTCTGAACTACAGACTACATGTGCCTCCAGCGACACTAAGCTAAAACTGAATATCTACGCCCACGCTCGGGTGTATACTGCAGGAAGGAGGGCTCAATTCTAATCTTTACTTAGTGTCGCCTCCTAGTGGCAGAAAAGCATACACCCACGGTCCTGTGTCCCCCAATGATGCGACAGAGAAATAATGTTTCTTTCCTTTTTTGATTATTTAATGGTAATTTAATACTAATGGCAACGCCTTTCAAGCTTGCGGGCCAATCCCCCCTCAACTAACAAGCAAAGGGAGGTCCCCCACGAGACCCGTCTGCAGCATCCCGGAGCCCCCGCCCGGTCCCCCACCCCCACCTCACGACAACCATCACCTCATGTTCTCAGACTCCCTGAATAAAATCCAGGGGGTCCAAAGGCGACAATGTCTTTCAACACTTTTCATGTCTGGAGAGCTCTGACTAATGATATCCTCCATCCTACACACGATTCAACTCGGCTACTAATTCCGTTTTGGTTGGTCTCCCTGTGTTTCTCCATCTTCTAGCAATCAAAGTTCTAGCCGCAGATAAAAAATACCTAGTCAAACTAATTTTATAATTCGAGATTGAGGCATCTATAAGATTTAGTAAGGCCATAGATGCTGATAAAGTTAAGAGGGTCGATGTAGAAAGTTCCAGCAAGTCAGACACCTCCTTCCAGAAAGGTTGAATCTGTGGGCATTCCCACCATATATGCAAATAAGAACCTCGAGCAATATTACATCGCCAGCAGCGATCGGATAATGATGGAAAGATTTGATATAATTCTGCCGGGCTTCTGTACCACCTCGCCATTACTCTAAAATTCCTTTCCTGGAATGTGGCTGATTTGGCTGATTTGTGTGTGAACAATAAGATTTTATTCCAGTCCAATGGAGAGAATTCCCTTTGGAGATCCACCTCCCATTTTATTTTATATTTAAGCGACTATTTGTCAGTGATCTCAAGAGAACTTCGAAACATGTTATATAATGTCGAGATTGTATGTGGGATAGGGCCTCTTTCCAAGCAAAGTCTCTCAAAGGCTGTTGGTTGTCTAGTGGCCACCGTCCAACTTATTGATTTGATGTAACTACATAGTCTGGCATGGAGGAGCCATGCACCCGGAGGAATCGAGGAGTCTCGGTATAATTCTGCGAGGCTTTTTATACCATTCGGGTTGATGCAAGTCTGAATCATGGGGTGTGTTTTTTTGTGTCTGCCTTAAAAGGTTTTCCTTTCTTTCTCTAAACCTAGGGATGGGTTATTAAATATAGGAGTCAGAGGACCAGGATTTGTGGTTATATGTAGAGTCGAATTGTGTTTCCTAAGGAATTGTTGTAGGTGAGTTGTAAGGAATGAGAGGGGTCGGGGGCCACCCGCACCAAAAAGTCACACCACCGACAGGGGACAAGAGTCGCTCAACTCTGTCTCCATATCCACCCATTGATTTTTGTCTTCCTGGATATACATATCTATTATACATTTGCCTAGAGAAGCCATGTGGTATGCCATGAAATCAGTCAACCCTACCCCCCCTCCTCCGGTCTCCTACTTAGTAAGCTATACGACAGTCTAGATCTTTTGTGTGCCCATATATAGCGTATAATCAAGGTCTTGAGTCTGGAGAAAAAGGAAGCCGGAAGGAGCATCGGGATAGCTTGGAAAAAAATATAGGAGTCGGGGCAATAAGTCCATTCTGATTGAATGGATTCTTCCCCACCATGAGATGTTAAGTTTGTTCCAGGTTTTGAAATCTGATTCCACCTTAGCAAGCAGGGGTTCAAAATTTTTCGCGCATAGGTTTAACGGGTCTCTAGTTAATTTTATACCTAAATATTTTATCTTCTCTCGTTTCCAAATAAAGGGGAATTGGGATTTAATAAGGGTGGCCACCAGTTCTGGGAGGGAGACATTAAGTATCTCTGATTTAGACTCATTCATTTTGAAATTACTCAGGCTTCCGTATCTGTTCAGCTCGTCTACTATATTGGGGATTGATATGAGGGGATTTTTTATATATAAAAGTAAGTCTTCTGCAAACAGGGCAAGCTTCTGCTCAACTTTACCCGTCGCTAGGCCCCGAATAGATGAATTAGACCCAAGTGCGCCTGCCAGGGATTCCATGCATAAGATGTAAATTAAGGGGGAAAGTGGGCATCCCTGGTGTGTGCCATTGTGTATGGGGAATCGGTCCGATAAGGATCCGTTTACCTGAACCCGGGCCGATGGGGCTGTGTACAGCGCTTTGATTCTCTGTATCATCACAGTGTCCAGCCCAATACGCTCAAAAGTAGCAAACAAGAAGCCCCAGTACACCCTGTCGAAGGCCTTTTCAGCATCTATCGACAGGATGCACATGGGAACCCCCTCCTCCTCGCCCCATCAACGACCGCTATGGATTTGATTATGTTGTCCCGAGCTTCTCGTCCCGGGACAAAACCTACCTGGTCGGAGTTAATTAGGAATGGTAGAGATCTCCTCATTCTATTTGCTATCATTTTCGAGTAGATTTTTATATCTATTTTCATCAGGAATATAGGTCTATAACTACTGCAGAGAGACAAGTCTTTACCGGGTTTTGGTATAACAACAATATGGGCCATCAATGCCTGGGGAGGGAATAAGTCTCCTCTGGATATACTGTTAAATACTTCCAAAAGGCGAGGGTTCAAGTATTCAGATAAAGATTTGTAGAATCCGGATGAATATCCATCTGGTCCTGGGCTCTTTCCCACTTTAAGATTCTTTCTAACATCGGACAGTTCCTCCATTGTGAAATCTGATGCCAGTTCCTCTCTCTCCTCCGCGGACAGGGATGGGGGACCGTGACTACTGATATATTCTTTGATTTCAGAGATGGGATTAGGGACACTAGAACCCTCGTCTGGTCTACTTATGTTGTAAAGGGAGGCATAGTAGGCGCGGAAACATTCCACTGTTTCTTTAGTGGAATAGACTTTGTTCCCCCCCCTTAGATTTTATATGGGGTATAAAGGTCCTTTGATTCCTGGGATGTAATGCTCTTGCTAGTAATTTTCCTGATTTATTACCTAATAAATAATATTTTGAGTTAACCCTGTCCCTCTGGAGTTTATCCTTCTGGTCAAGGAGAGCGAGCAGCTTATGTTGCGTGGTAGATAATTGAGCGTATAGGACAGGGGTGGGACTCTGTTTGTGACTGGCCTCCAGGGATGATATGTCTTGGAGAAGATCCAGTATTTCATGTGATCTCATCTTTTTAATTCTGGAGCCGTGGGAGATCAAAACGCCTCTCAAGACTGCTTTTAGGGCTTCCCATTGTATAGGGTTTGATGTGGTATCAGAAGCATGGTCGCTATTAAAATTTTTTATGGTTGAGGTAAGATCTCTGAGGCAGGAGCGGTCCCTCAGTAAATATTCATTTAACCTCCAAGTGTAGTCTCGTCTACCCAGGGGTCCAATTTGTATGGTGAAATATATTGGGGCGTGGTCTGACCACAATATGTTACCTATATATGAATTAATTCTAAAATCTAGTAAGGAGTGGGAGATATGGAATCTATCAATTCTAGAATAAACTGAGTGTATTTGAGAATAAAATGTGAAGTCGCGTTCCTCCGGGTGCAGTATCCGCCATATGTCTACCAGGTGTAGCGAGTCCCAGTGTCTGGAAAGGCGATGGAGCGATGTTACAGAAAGGCACAACTTACCAGAGGAGGTGTCCAACTTCGGATCCACAGGAAAGTTAGTCACCCCCCATTATGATTGGTATGGAACTCGCGAATTCCTCCAGCAGCCCTCTGAGTCTCGAGACGAATCTCATCATGTGCCTATTAGGATAATAAACATTAGCCAGTATATAAATCCGTGTGAGCCAATTGATTTTAAGAAATATGTATCTTCCAGAGGGATCGATTAATTGATCCAGAACCTCGGGAGAAAAAGACTTATGTAAGGCCACCGAGACTCCCCTGGACTTGGACATAGTGCTAGTGCTGTGAAACCAGGACGGGAAATCCCGGGAGCCACAGACGGGTAGAGCATTAGATCTAAAGTGGGTCTCCTGCAACATCAGCACATGTACCTTTGATTTCCTGGCAGCCGTTAAGATTTGGCGCCTCTTTTCAGGTTTATTCAACCCCCTCACATTAAAGGAGCAGCACTTCAACTCAGACATATCTAGCGTGCTGTAAGAACATGTTAAAATGTGAACATATAGAGGTCCTGATCCGACTATAAAAGCATAGGAAAGATGAGAAAAAGGAAGATGTAAAGTGAATATGAGAAAAAGACATAAGGGTAAAAACCCAAGAGAATCCCATGTCAAGCTAGTTAACTAGCCTTTCATGGGGAAGAGTGCAATGAATGGACAAATCTTCTGTCCAGCACTAAGGGGTTACGAGGCAACAAGCCAACACACAGCCACTCCCCCGCCGCCCCACCCCACAATTTATACAAATAATATGAATTCTTATATCTTATATAACTTATATAGACTGCCAAACACTTATGTTCATATATGGGCTAATATATTGTTATGAAAGTTTATAAGGAAGAGAGTCTCTTTAACTTTGAAAATATTATGCTAAATCAACTCTAGGAAAAATATAAGGAAAAATGTAAAAAGGTATGTGTGGCCACCCAAATCCTCCCCCCAAGAGAAATATTAAGGGGTATATGCCTTAAGGAGGCTTATATGGATGTTGCGTATCTCTTGGCGAAATGTGTGTGGGGAAGTAGTCTGGTAGATGAGAGAGGTAGGTGTGTATGGAGAGGGAGAAGTGGAAGATGTGGAGGGAAAGAACCGGGGGCAGAAAGAGGAATTAAGGTCAGAAGTCTGGGGATAGGAGTGAAAGAGCAGCAGGGAGTGGAGTGAGAAAAAGGAGATATGAGAAGGAAAGGCGTTAAAGAAATGGAATTAAGCCATCGAGACTATGAGAGGGAAGGACAAGGATGACCACCATATAACAGGATTCAGATCCAAACTAATTATACTATTATGCATCGATAATAGCAACCAGGTCTTTAGAGCTGGAACACAGCTCTCCATGTTTATAGTGAAACGCAGTGGGACCTCCTGGTCTGCTCAGGTCTGTGCTCTTCCTGCGGGTCCAGCTCTGGGGGATCTATTCCAGCATGTCGGAGGGGCCGGCATCATCGGATTCTTGGGCCAGTCCGGCAGGTCGATCATAGGCAAGTCCAGCGCCCTAGTGAAAGCAGGGAGGTCCCCCATCCTTTTAAAAGAAGCTGAGCAGCCATCTTTGGACGCAATCAGTTGAAAAGGGAAACTCCACCTGTACTTTATCTCCTTTTCTTTAAGCATATTAAGTAGTGGTCTTAGTCCTCTTCTTTGTAGGAGAGTTCTCCTCGCTAGGTCAGGGAGCAGCAGCATGCTCGAGTTCTCAAAGGAAATGGTGCCTGCTTGGCGTGCGGCTGCCATGATATCCTCTTTGATAGAAAAGAAATTAACCTGGCATACCACGTCTCTTGGGAAGGCCTCAGGAGATGGTTTAGGGGCAAGAGCCCTATGGACCCTGTCCAGATCGATATCCGGGCCACTCTCATCTCCCAATATCTGCTTAAACAGTCTCTGGTATGCCCTCCCCAGGTCCACAGGCGACACAGATTCAGACATTCCCCTGATCCTTATGTTGTTCCTGCAATTCCTGTTTTCTAAATCCTCCTGGTTGTAAAGGAGATCTTCCAGGAGGGCAGAGTGGGCCTCTAAGGTTTCTCTATGAGCTTTCAGTTCATCCAGAACTGCATCCTGTGCCCTCTCAACCTCCTCCACCCTGCTTGTGAACTCCTGTTTCAGTGTCTGGATCTCTGTTTTATAGTTCTCTAGCCTGCAGGCAAATCTTTCTAGATCCTGTTTCGTGGGTAAATTCTTAATATATGCAGTTATCTCAGGGCATGATGCGTTTTCCAGGAGTGATTGTGTTCCCTCTGCGGTCTCCTCCTGCGGTGACTCGTCTCTGAGGCACTCAAATCGGTTCCCTCTCTGCCTGTTGCCGCGCTCAGCCCTGGGAGCTGCCTCACGCTGTGCTGAAGATGCCATCTTGGAGGGAGTCTGAGCTGTGGGAGCCTCTGTGTTGGAGTGGAGATACCGATCTATGGCGCCTCTGTGAGGTGTCTCCGCGGATCCGGTGGCTCCTGGACCCTTCTTGCTTTTGCCCATCCAGCTTAAGATGCAGTCTGTGGGGCTAGGAAGCGGCTACAGGAACGGCGGCATGCAGAGCTCTCACAATAAGCTTCCTTCTCCGCCATAGGTTAGCCACGCCCCCCCCCCCTTTGTGGCCTCATTTT
Organism: Allobates femoralis; assembly: GCA_033576535.1. Lineage (NCBI taxonomy): Eukaryota > Metazoa > Chordata > Amphibia > Anura > Aromobatidae > Allobates > Allobates femoralis. The sequence goes on from JARQOC010000011.1 coordinate 141,053,184, forward strand.
TGCACGTACAGCGGGGGCATCTTGCTATACTTTGGGTTCGGCCCACTTAGTAACACCATACTGGATGTAGTTCCTTTCCCTCTATACGAGTAGCTCTTATGATTTGGTCCCCCTTATAGAAGCATTGCAGTGGCTATTAACCTGGTGCCATGAAAGTAATGTTAAATAATCTTAATTTAGAAAGAAATATACTAAGGGCACCACTAAGCAAAGTACTATCTTGTTTACTAAGGTTTTTATTATAATATTTGTCAATATGGATAATGGGATAAATGGTTTGGATTATTATACTGAGCATTTCCACTGTTGGATATCCCGGAAATGCATCATATGACCACTTCCTGTACATACGAGTACCATGAGTAAAATGGCACCGTTGGCCTCATTGTGATACTGCACATGTGCAGGCACGCAAAGGATTGTGGGATATGTAGTTCTTTGACACAGACATGTGCAGTGAAATATTGGGCTTGCTGACAAGCAACGGCAGCCATGGAAGAGATATATAATGTGAGTGCACATGTTCCTGAAATAAGATTACATACCTGTGAGAATTTTTAATTTAAAATGCAATTAGCACTTTATGGCACTGTATTTCACTTTATACTTGTTATATAGATACTTGAAAACCATTTGTGTATATGGAAAGTTACATGCATGGTGCAGCACTTAGCACTTTATAAATCCATGAATCATGTATATGAATAATGTATGATTTTATGTGAAATTGATTGATTAATGTTCATTGTAAGTGCACCCTATAAGACTGTGTATTTGTAACACATTGTAACACATAGACTCATTACTTGAGAAAGGATTGCCATATCCGAAATGTCGCCACGCCACTAGGCAATAAAAAAAAGTTCACACCACTAGTATTTTGGTGCTGTTTTTTCTTTTTTTTTTCCCTTTTTTTGCTATTATCTAAGGACATTGAGGTGTCTGGAGAAGCGTGCACTGCTTTAAGGTATTTTGTGCTGTTCCAATTTTTACACACACACACATAATAATATTATATATATATTATACAGTGCATTGTGAAAGTATTTGGCCCCCTTGAACTTTTCAACCTTTTGCCACATTTCAGGTTTCCAACATAAAGATATAAATTCTAACTTTTTTTATGAAGAATCAAGAACAAGTGGGACACAATCGTGAAGTGGAACGATATTTATTGGATATTTTAAACTTTTTTAAGAAATAAAAAACTGAAAAGTGGGGCGTGCAATATTATTCAGCCCCTTTACTTTCAGTGCAGCAAACTCAACTCTAGAAGTTCAGTGAGGATCTCTGAAGGATCCAATGTTGTCCTAAATGACTGGTAATGATAAACAGAATCCACCTGTGTGTAATCAAGTCTCCGTATAAATGCACCTGCTTTGTGATAGTCTGAGGGTTCGGTTTCAAGTACTGAGCGCATCATGAAGGCCAAGGAACACACCAGGCAGGTCCGAGATACTGTTGTGGCAAAGTTTAAAGACGGATTTGGATACAAAAAGATTTCCCAAGTTTTAAACATCTCAAGGAGCACTGTGCAAGCGATCATATTCAAATGGAAGGAGTATCAGACCACTGCAAATCTACCAAGACCCAACCGTTCCTCTAAACTTTCATCTAGAACAAGGAGAAGACTGATCAGAGTTGCGGCCAAAAGGCCTATGATCACTCTAGATGAACTGCAGAGATCTACAGCTGAGGTGGGAGAATCTGTCCATAGGGCAACAATCAGTCGTACACTGCACAAATCTTGCCTTTATGGAAGAGTGGCAAGAAGAAAGCCATTTCTCAAAGATATCCATAAAAAGTCTTGTTTGAAGTTTGCCACAAGCCACCTGGGAGACATACCAAACATGTGGAATAAGGTGCTCTTGTCAGATGAAATCAAAATCGAACTTTTTGGCCACAATGCCAAACGATATGTTTGGTGAAAATGCAACACAGCTCCTCACCCTCAAAACACCATCCCCACTGTCAAACATGGTGGTGGCAGCATCATGGTTTGGGTCTGCTTTTCTTCGGCAGGGACAGTGAAGATGGTTAAAATTGATGGGAAGATGGACAGAGCCAAATACAGGACCATTCTGGAAGAAAACCTGTTGGAGTCTGCAAAAGACCTGAGACTGGGACGGAGATTTATCTTCCAACAAGACAATGATGCCAAACATAAAGCAAAATCTACAATGAAATTGTTCAAAAATAAACGTATCCAGGCATTAGAATGGCCAAGTCAAAATCCAGACCGGAATCCAATTGAGAATCTGTGGAAAGAGCTGAAAACTGCTGTTCACAAACGCTCTCCATCCAACCTCACTGAGCTCAAGCTGTTTTGCAAGGAAGAATGGTCAAGAATTTCAGTCTCTCGATGTGCAAAACTGATAGAGACATACCCCAAGCGACTTGCAGCTGTAATCGCAGCAATAGGTGGCGCTACAAAGTATTAACTCAAGGAGGTCTGAATAATATTGCACGCCCCTCTTTTCAGTTTTTTTATTTGTTAACAAAGTTCAAAATATCCAATAAATTTCGTTCCACTACACGATTGTGTCCCACTTGTTAATTCTTTACAAAAAAATTTGAATTTATATCTTTATGTTTGAATCCTGAAATGTGGAAAAAGGTTGAATAGTTCAAGGGGGCCGAATACTTTCACAAGGCACTGTATATATATATGTATATTAAATACAGGGGTTGGCAAAATAATGGAAACACCTAACATTTTGGCATCATAATCTTCGAACATGTTATAAACATGCAAACCGTGACATATGTTAATGTTGTGTAGTTGATTATTTGTGTTAAGTTATATGTGTATGTAAATTAATTGTTTGTTTTGCCGAATTGTAAGAACATTGATGAGAACCTGATACCAATGGCAGACCTTTCAGATTTTCAAAAAGGCCAAATTGTTGGTGCTCGTATGGCAGGAGCTAGTGTAACAGAAAGTCCCTGAATGCTTGGCGTGTCAAGAGGTACTGTCTCCAAAGTAATGACTGCGTTTGAAAGAGAAGAAAAAACGTCAGCAGCAAATCACAGGTCCGGCTGAAAGTCGAAGTTGACAGAGAGACCGTCGGACTCTAAAGCGAATTGTGAGAGAGGATTGCAAGACCACGGCTCCGAAAATCACTGCTGAGCTCAATGAACACCTTCAGAACCCAGTTTCCACGAAAACTGTTCGTCGGGAGCTGCACAAATCTGGATTCCACGGAAGAGCTGCAATTAGAAAACCGCTGCTCTCAATGACAAATGTTTCCAAGCGTTTAGGGTGGTGTAGAAACCTCCAGAATTGGTCCCTGGAGCAGTGGAAACGTGATATTCTCAGACGAATCATCGTTTACCCCATTTTCCGACCTCCGGCTGAGTGTACGTTTGGAGACAGCCGAAAGAAGCATTCCATCCAGACTGCCTTCTCCCAACCATGAAACATGACGGAGGTTCTGTGATGATCTGGGGTGGTATTTCGTGGAGATCCGCCGGGCCAATGATATCACCTTGTATGAATCCATACCTCGGAGAATTGAGGCTGTAATCTCTGAAAAAGGTGGACCTACACCATATTAAACTAACTTTTGTTGATATTTCCAGGTGTTTCCATTATTTTGTCCAACCCCTGTATATACACAGTTTAAATATATATACACATACTTTGTCCCGATTAATTTGCACAGCACTAAGTTTTTCTTGCATTAGTTTTTCTATTTCTGATAAGTGTTTTAACAGTTATTGGTGTTGTTTTCCTTTTTCTTCCACATTTCCCTTTTTGTTTTGGAGAAAAAGATCCAGTTTCATTGTGTGCGTGAATTATTCTTGAAATGGTAAATTTTCCAATACCAACGGTGGAAGCGATTTCTCTTACAGTCAGACTTGTATTTTCATAAAGAGTAATAATTCTAGGCCTCTTCAGTGGAGTAACATCCATTTTTACAGGCACGAATCACACAGATAAAAAATACACTAAACCACTCCTCACAGAAACAAGCTCTCACCTGAAGCTGAGGGGGCAGCTAGCTGTTATTTTCTGACTATAACCTGTCAAACCACATTTTGTTACTCAAGGTTGTACACCCACACATGTTCAAAGCAGTTAAAACTGGTTTGAATCACTGACTGGTAACCAACTTACGATTTTACTTAAAAAAATGCTTTGTCCCAATTAATTTGCACAGCACTGTATATACACATGCATTCATAAATTTATATATATTTATGCCTACGTGTGTGTGTGTGTGTATATATATATATATATATATATATATATATATATATATATATAATGATGAAATGAAAGAAAGCAGCACAGTTTCTTTAGGGTGCAATTCAGTCCAGCCTCATCCACTTACTGCCTCCAGTATAATAACAAACGACTGCAGCACTCCTCTTGTTTTAGTAACCTCTTGCCTTTATTGGGCCTTCAGGTGTACAGGGCAACGTTTCGGGACAAATCTCCCTTCTTCCAGCAACTTACCACAACTAAAGAGAGGTTCTTATACTACCCCCCACCAATCACCTAATTGAATTTGCATATTATCACCTGTTAATCAATTGTATACATGTGCATGCATTACTCTCAGTCATATGTCTAATAGTGCACCACCTCCAGTGTACATTTTACTTCCAGTGTTACAGCTCTGAATGTTTATATGCTAACATTGCATCCTTATTGTCATTACTGTACCACTACTGCACCTTCAGCTGCCAGATATCATGACTTTCGGCGGGTATCGCTATTCCTAATGTGCGCAGCGTCATCCGACATGCTTTAGACGCCAGCGCATGCGTATTGTAGAGGGTTTACGGCCGTCGTTATGGATATACCGGATATCCTCCCGACGCAATCTTTAGACTCGCCCGCATGCGCGGTACGCATTATGAAGCCTACACTCGCTCTAATCGCTCGATTTCTCATAAATGTTACATTACATCTTTTGGACTTAGTAACCAATCAATTTTCTTTGCAAGTTAGTCCTGCTGCTTATTCATATTATATATTATTAAATCTATCGTATTTTTACTAAAAATGAGCATTAATGTGAATATATAAACATCAAGATTCTTGGAAGATATCAACCCTTCACCCAGGGTTCCCCTGGTATAGCGTCCTCCAACGCTCATTACAGGTTTACCTGTCGGCCCACTATGTACGGTTTTTACCCCACTACATAGCAACCAGTCTTTGAATATCTAAACACAATAGACGATACGATTAAGTTCACGAAGGTCCATTCCAAGTAATAAATACAATTTTTGGATGTATTAGTGAGAATAACTGACAATGAGATTGAAACAACCTTATATGTTAAAAAAACAGACAAAAACAAACTCCTGCACTTTAATAGTCATCATCCGCCAGCTCTAAAAAAAGCAATACCGATAGGGCAGATGCAGCGGATTGAGAGAATAGTGAATAAGAAAGATGAATTGAAATTAAAAACTACAGAGATCCTTAGGAAATTTGAAGATAGAGGATACCCAAGGTCACTATTAAATAGGCAAAAACAGTTAATAAAGAAGAAAGAGGAAAAACCTGATGAAAATAGGAATGCCAAAAGAATACCATTGATACTTACGTTCAGTGAAGAGGCCCCTGAGGTGGCTAAAATAGTAAGGAAGCACTGGCATATGTTGGGGGAATGCATTCCAGAAGTAGAAGAGTACAAAAACAGTCCCCTTATGTCATACAGAAAAAATAAAAATATCAAAGACAAATTAATAAGATCGGATTTTGGATCTATGAAGAAGAGTCGCCAAACCACTTTAACATTAAGTAGCAGATTGGGATGTTATCCGTGTGTGTCCTGCATCAACTGCTCGCACATGATAAGAGGTGCTCAATTTACGCATGAAGGTATTGACTATAAAATTGAGCATTTTTTAACATGTGGCAGTGATTTTGTCATCTATATGTTGGAGTGCCCTTGTGGTCTTAAATATATAGGAGAGACCACCCTAGAATTCAGGTTGAGGTTTGCTAATCATCGCCACACTGTCCGTAAAAAGAGAAAGGACCTTCCTGTACCTAGGCATTTTCTAGAGAAAAAGCACTCTGAAAAAGATCTCAAATTTAGACTGATAGATATGATACCACAACAGAGACTTGGGGGTGACAGGGCGAAATTGTTGAGAATTAGAGAACTGGAGTGGATCCATAAATTGGATACTTTATACCCAAAAGGGTTAAATGTAGATTACAGATTAAATGTGATGCTAGATTGAGCCAAAATGAAACTGGTAATTACCCGGATAACCCCATGGAGAAGTAAATTGGATGTAGAATAATATTAGGTAAGGAGCACTAGTCACAATATAGTCACTAATTGGTACAATAATAAGTAAAAATTAAGTAAAAAATGAATAAGTATGAAATATTGTACCCTGATCTTCTTTCAGAATGTTTGTATGTACTAGTGTTAATATTCTGTCTTATATACTGCAAGTGATGTAACAGTTGAAAGATACCATGACGAAGATAGCGGGATTAGCAGAATATCCTCAGAACTACAGCATATAATAAGAAATTTGGAGATAAGATTTAATTTTATTAATGTTAACCAATCATGAATGCAAAACCCTAAGATGGAATACATTTCATTTGAGATGCAGCATATAGTTTGAGCATTATTGATCTTAATATCAAGAAAATGTGAAGTTGAAAAACCTGATTGATCCCAAGACTGGTTACTATGTAGTGGGGTAAAAACCGTACATAGTGGGCCGACAGGTAAACCTGTAATGAGCGTTGGAGGACGCTATACCAGGGGAACCCTGGGTGAAGGGTTGATATCTTCCAAGAATCTTGATGTTTATATATTCACATTAATGCTCATTTTTAGTAAAAATACGATAGATTTAATAATATATAATATGAATAAGCAGCAGGACTAACTTGCAAAGAAAATTGATTGGTTACTAAGTCCAAAAGATGTAATGTAACATTTATGAGAAATCGAGCGATTAGAGCGAGTGTAGGCTTCATAATGCGTACCGCGCATGCGGGCGAGTCTAAAGATTGCGTCGGGAGGATATCCGGTATATCCATAACGACGGCCGTAAACCCTCTGCAATACGCATGCGCTGGCGTCTAAAGCATGTCGGATGACGCTGCGCACATTAGGAATAGCGATACCCGCCGAAAGTCATGATATCTGGCAGCTGAAGGTGCAGTAGTGGTACAGTAATGACAATAAGGATGCAATGTTAGCATATAAACATTCAGAGCTGTAACACTGGAAGTAAAATGTACACTGGAGGTGGTGCACTATTAGACATATGACTGAGAGTAATGCATGCACATGTATACAATTGATTAACAGGTGATAATATGCAAATTCAATTAGGTGATTGGTGGGGGGTAGTATAAGAACCTCTCTTTAGTTGTGGTAAGTTGCTGGAAGAAGGGAGATTTGTCCCGAAACGTTGCCCTGTACACCTGAAGGCCCAATAAAGGCAAGAGGTTACTAAAACAAGAGGAGTGCTGCAGTCGTTTGTTATTATATATATATATAGTCATATGAAAAAGTTTGGGCACCCCTCTTAATCTCACTTTTTTTTTTTTGTTAAAAAAATTGTTTTTTTGCAACAGCTATTTCAGTGTGATATATGTAATAACTGATGGACACAGTAATATTTCAGGATTGAAGTGAGGTTTATTGTACTAACCGTAAATGTGAAATATGCATTTTTTCAAAAATTGACAGGTGCAAAAGTATGGGCACCTCAACAGAAAAGTGACATTATTATTTAGTAGATCCACCTTTTGCAAAAATAACAGCCTCTGGTCGCTTCCTGTAGCTGTTAATGAGTTCCTAGATCCTGGATGAAGGTATTTTTGACCATTCCCTTTACAAAACAATTCCAGTTCAGTTAAGTTTGATGGTCGCCGAGCATGGACAGCCCGATTCAAAACATCCCACAGATGTTCAATGATATTCAGGTCTGGGGACTGGGATGGCCATTCCAGAACATTGTAATTGTTCCTCTGCATGAATGCCTGAGTAGATTTGGAGCAGTGTTTTGGATCATTGTCTTGCTGAAAGATCCATCCCCGGCGTAACTTCAACTTTGACACTGATTCTTGAACATTATTCTCAAGAATCTGCTGATACTGAGTGGAATCGATACGACCCTCAACTTTAACAAGATTCCCAGTGCCGTCATTATCCACACAGCCCCAAAGCATGATGGACCCTCCCCCAAATTTGACAGTGGGTAGCAAGTGTTTTTCTTGGAATGCTGTGTGTTTTGTGGCGCCATGCATAATGCCTCGTTGTATGACCAAACAACTCAATCTTTGTTTCATCAGTCCACAGGACCTTCTTTCAAAATGAAACTGGCTTGTCCAAATGTGCTTTTGCATACCTCAGGCGACTCTGATTGTGGCGTGCATGCAGAAATGGCTTCTTTCGGATCACTCTCCCATACAGCTTCTCCTTGTGCAGTGTGCGCTGTATTGTTGACCAATGCACAGTGACACCATCTGCAGCAAGATGATGCTGCAGGTCTTTGGAGGTGGTCTGTGGATTGTTCTTGACTGTTCTCACCATTCTTCTTCTCTGCCTTTCTGATATTTTTGTTGGCCTGCCACTTCTGACCTTTACAAGAACTGTCCCTGTGGTCTTCCATTTCCTTACTATGTTCCTGACAGTGAAAACTGACAGGTTAAATCTCTGAGACAACTTTTTGTATTCTTCCCCTGAACAACTATGTTGAACAATATTTTTTTCAGATCATTTGAGAGCTGTTTTGAGGAGCCCACGATACCACTCCTCAGAGAAGATGCAACTAGGAGAACAACTTGCAAGTGGACACCTGAAATAGTTTTTCTCATGCTTGGATACACCGGGCTATGAAGTACAAACCTCAGGTTACCTGAGGTTACCAAACCAATTTAGTGCTTCAGTAAGTCAGGAAAAAGTAGTTAGGAGTATTCAAATCATGAAAATCAGAAGGGTGCCCATACTTTGGCACATGTCAAATTTTGAAATAATGCATACTTCACATTCTTGGTTAGTACAATAAACCTCATTTCAATACTGACATATTACTGTGTCCATCAGTTATTATATATATCACACTGAAATAGCTGCTGAAAATAAACAATTTTAAGCAAAAAAAAAAGAGTAAGATTAGGAGGGGTGCCCAAACGTTTTCATTTGACCATATACATATCTAATATATAAAGCTGAATGTGTGTATGTGTGTATATCCGGGATTGGCATCTACACCGTCGCAACTATAGCCACAAAATTTTGCACAGTCACACGTCTCGACGCCGGGAGCGTCATAGGCCATGTTGTGAGGCGAAATTTTAACCCTGCGCGTTCCAGTACACCAAACAATTTTGGTCCTATCTACATAATGGGGAAAAAGTGAATGGAAAAATATTGGAGGAAAATCGACAGCTGTCAGCTATAGAGACAAAATTTTGCACAGTCACACGTCTGGACCCTGAGAGCGTCATAGGCTATGTTGTGAGGCGAAATTTTAACGCTGCGCGTTCCAGTTCACCAAACAATTTTGGCCCTACCTACATAATGGGGAAAAAGGGAAAGGAAACGTGTGGGAGGAAAATCGACAGCTGCCAGCTACAGCTACAAAATTTTGCACAGTCGCACGTCTTGACCCCGGGAGCGTCATAGTCTATGTTGTGAGGCGAAATTTTAACCCTGCGAGTTCCAGTTCACCAAAAAATTTTGCCCCTATCTACATAATGGGGAAAAAGGGAATGGAAAAGAGTTGGAGGAAAATCGACAGATGTCAGCTATAGAGACAAAATTTTGCACAGTCCTACTTCTGGACCCCGGGAGCATCACAGGCTAGGTTGTGACGCGACATTTTAACCCCGCGCATTCCAATTCACCAAACAATTTTGCCCCTATCTACATAATGGGGAAAAAGTGACAGTTACCAGTTGACAGTTGTGAATGAGAGGGGCTTAATGATAGCGCCAAAGACTAACAGCACATACCAGCATATAGTCACTAAGGTGGGGCCCCAACATGAGATATTCACCACCAAGGGGACACACACACACACTCTATAGCGACACATGCACTCACCCCACAGGGACACCACACACACACACAATGAGACACACATGACACAGACACACACACCACACAGACCCCCCCCACAGGGACACACACACATACACACCCTATAGGGACACATGCACTCACCCCACAGGGACACACACACCACACAGACCCCTCACAGGGACACACACACATACACACCCTATAGGGACACATGCACTCACCCCATAGGGACACACACACCACACAGACCCCCCACAGGGACACACACACACATACACACCCTATAGGGACACATGCACTCACCCCTCAGGGACACACACCACAAAGAGACACACACAACACAGAGACACACACAACACAGAGACACACACAACACAGAGACACACACAACACAGAGACACACACAACACAGACACACACACAACACAGAGACACACACAACACAGACACACAACACAGAGACACACAACACAGAGACACACAACACAGAGACACACACACCCCACACAGACACCTCCCCCCCCACAGGGACACACACACATACACATACACACCCTATAGGGACACATGCACTCACCCCACAGGGACACACACCACAAAGAGACACACACAACACAGAGACACACACACACCACACAGACCCCCCCACAGGGACACACACACATACACACCCTATAGGGACACATGCACTCACCCCACAGGGACACACACACACACACCACAAAGACACACACAACAGAGACACACACCACACATACCCCCCCCACAGGGACACACACATACACACCCTATAGGGACACATGCACTCACCCCTCAGGGACACACACACACCACAAAGAGACACACACAACACAGAGACACACACACCCCACACAGACCCCCCCACAGGGACACACACACATACACACCCCATAGGGACACATGCACTCACCCCACAGGGACACACACACACCACAAAGAGACACACACAACAGACACACACACCACACAGACCCCCCCACAGGGACATACACACCCTATAGGGACACATGCACTCACCCCACAGGGACACACACACACACACCCCAGGGACACACACACCACATAGACAGATACAGATGTGCACAAATCACCTCACACAACTTGCCTCATACGTGTGCCATCTTTAATTTCCAAACATAAACATCTGATTAAAAACAGCCAATGTGCAACACATGTGCCATATAGGGAATTAAGGCAGACGTCAGTCACATGAGCTGTCTATTATGTGTATATGTGAGGTAACATATACTGCCCGGCCAGGGGGAGGGTTTACTGTTGGCTGGAGATTTATGAGGCTGCCTATAGCAACCAATCACAGCTCAGCTTCTATTTTCTTACAGGTCATTAATGATATATTCAAATTCTATTTTGTTATAGCTAACATCAGTTATTTATTAACCCAGGCGTAGCCGGCTACTACAGCTAGTATATATATATAACTAGCTGTACTACCTGGCTATGCCTGGGTTAATAAATAACTGCTGTTAGCACAGCTCCTTCAGGGTGCAAATCAGTCTAGCTTCTTCCAATCACTGTCTTCAATATGCAATAAATGACCGCAGCACTCCTTTTTCTTATACCTACTGCCTTTATTGGGCCTTCAGGTTTACAGGGCAACGTTTCGGGACAAGTCTCCCTTCTTCCAGCCTTTTGAAGAAAGAGGTTACCCAAGAGCACTATTAAATAGGCAAAAAGAGAAGGTATGGAGTGAAGAAGGTGGTTCAGATAAGAATAAAAATATTAAGAGAATACCGCTGATACTGACATTTAGTGAAGAGGCTCCAGCGGTGGCAAAAATAGGTAAAAAGCACTGGCACATGTTGGGTGATTGTATGCCAGAAGTAGAGGAATTCAATAATAGTCCCCTCACGTCATATAGAAAGAACAAAAACATTAAGGATAAACTAGTAAGATCGGACTTCGGATCAATGAAAAAAAAGCGTCAAACTACGTTAACATTGAGCAACAGATTGGGATGTTACCCATGCGTTTCCTGTATTAACTGTTCACATATGTTAAGGGGTGCTCAGTTTGTACATGAAGGCGTTGAATACAAAAATGAGCGCTTTCTGACATTTGGCAGTGCTTACATAATTTATATGTTAGAGTGTCCCTGCGGCTTAAAGTATATAGGGGAAACCACTTTAAAGTTTAGATTGAGGTTTGCCAATCACCGCCACACGATCCGTAAAAAAAGAAAGGATCTTCCTGTACCAAGGCATTTTCTTGAGAAAAAGCATGCTGAAAAAGACCTTAAATTTAGGTTGATAGACATGGTACCCCAACAAAGGCGCGGGGGAGATAGGGCTAGATTATTAAGAATCAAAGAACTAAAGTGGATATACAAATTAGATACATTGCAACCAAAGGGGTTGAATATAGATTACAGGCTAAATGTGATGTTGGAATGAGCCAAATGAAAACCTGAGTTTACCCGGATAACCTTAGGGAGAAGCAAATCGGATGTAGTATAGTATTAGGTAAGGAGCACTAGTCACAACACATTCACTAATTGGTACGAGAATTGTTATAAGATGGAATATTTAATTTTTGTACCCTGATTAATTTTTCCAATTGTTCTTTTGTGCTGATGCAGATGTATTTTGTCTTGTGTAATAATAGGTGATGTAACAGTTGACGGTGGCAGCGGGAGAGGAGCAGCACATACACAAAATAACCCCAATTTACAGCCAAAATTAATTCTTTGGAGATATAACACAAAAAAATTTTTCTTTCTTTATAAGCAAAAATATAAAAAGAAAAAGAAAAAAATGAGCATTATTAAATTGTAAGCACAGAAACTTTTCAATTATGATGAAACTGTATTGAAATAATGTGGAAATAAATATTATATTAAAATAAAACATATAGTCAGAGATATTATTTGATGCCTCAATATAAAGATAAGGTTAGCCTAAAGATAAATAAAAAAATGAAACTCTATTGATCCCAAGACAGGTTACTGTATATAAGCGTAAAAACTGTATACAGTGTGCCGATAGGTGAACCTGTAAGGAGCGTTGGAAAACGCTGCAGCAGGGGAACCCTGGGTGAAGGGTTAAAACAGCTATATAGGCATTAACCTTAAATACATACAGGGGTATATGGTAATAATATCTTTGTGGAGTAATAATATATATGATATAAGACAAGATTGGCAATACAGAATAATCATATTAGCTTTTTTGAATAAAAACTTGAATTTAATAGTAGTAATAAAGATAAAGGTCTCCAGAGCAATGTGACAGTGAATTGACAACGCAGTTTTCATTATAATAACAGAGTATGATGATAATATGGAGCTCAAGGGAAGCAGACTAATAAGAACGGGTGTAGACTTCAAAATGCGCACTGCGCATGCGCGGGGGTCATAAGATGGCGTCGGGTGGATATCCGGTATATCCAAGACGACGGCCAAAAAAAACAGTATTCACTGCGCATGCGCCGGCGTCTTAAGCATGGAGGATGGCGCTGCACAGAATAAGTAAGTGTGTATAGTGCTATCTAGCCACAAATAACTAATTATGTCATGATATCGATTAGCTGAGAGTAGTATTGTGATGTGCTACAGTGGATATTACAATAAGACTGTATGTGAAAGCATTAGCAAGAAGTAAAATATGGAGATATAACACTGAAAGTCATGTAATCACCATAGTTGATGCACTGTAAGTCACATTGAGATGGGAAATTTAAATATGCACACGGTATGATAACAGATGATAGATTTTATAATTAAATTTAATTGAATTGTGAGATTATGCAAATGAGGTGTAAGGAAGTATAACATTTTTTTAAAGGCTGGAAGAAGGGAGACTTGTCCCGAAACGTTGCCCTGTACACCTGAAGGCCCAATAAAGGCAATAGGTATAAGATAATTACTATATATATTTATTACGTACATACAGTTGTGGCCAAAAGTATTGACACCCCTACAATTCTGTCAGATAATACTCAATTTCTTCCTGAAAATTATTGCAATCACAAATTCTTTGGTATTATTATCTTCATTTAATTTGTCTTCAATGAAAAAACACAAAAGAGAATGAAGCAAAAAGCAAAACATTGATCATTTCACACAAAACTCCAAAAATGGACCAGACAAAAGTATTGGCACCCTCAGCCTAATACTTAGACAAGGAGGAGAAAAAGGCGTGTGTGTATTTCCAGGATCAACCATGCTCAGATGCAAGATAATGTAAAAGGATAAACTTTATTCAAAAGTAGGAAAAGGGACATACAGAATAAAAACAGTTAAAAAAGTGTAAGTCTAGCTTCACATTTCAGGACGGTTACGTTGCGTCCCATGCACATGCACAGCCGCAGGTGAAAACGCATGCGAACGCGTGTAAACGTTGCGTCTTACATACGCATGGCTTTGCGCACGCAGGTCCGCAACGTTCACATGCGTTTGTCTGCGTTTTGAGTCTTGCGCATGCGTTTTCCATCTGCATGCGTTCGCTAGTTCATGGGCGGAGATTATGCTGGACGCCAAAAACTCTTTTTGAGCATGCGCACTAAGGTGTCCGCATGCGTTTCATCCGCAGCTGTGCGCAAAACCATCCGCATGCGTACAGTCTCATAGGGGGCTAATGTTAATTGTATCCGCAGCGTGCGCATGCGGACACTTGCAATTTTTTGGACGCGGCGAAAAATGCTACAAGCCGCGTTCCCTGGCGGCATGAAATCTTCTTCTCCGTCCGCATGCGTATAGTTACACAGCTGAACGCGAACGAACGTGGCTATGTGCGGATGACTGCGCATCCCATGTTAAAGATAGGTGCGCAATCCGCATGCGGATTTCGGGACACAGAGCCGCACTGTCCGCGGCGCAAACATCCTGAAATGTGAAGGCACTCTAAGCTGACACTTACACATAAGACCAGACCGCAGCTCAGCAAGATTAAAAATAACGCCTCAGGATAAATTATCCATTCAGAGGTAAGATTCAGTCCTCAAGAAGGTACCACTAAACAATGGTCAGAAACCATCAACCAAGTCTATCATAATACATGTTAAGGACACAAATAACAGAATTTCAATGTTGGTCACACATGAAATAAGAGGATCATAAATGATGAAGATATAACACTCTAGAACAGTGATGGCGAACCTATGGCATGCGTGCCAGGGAGGGCACGCAGAGCCGTTTTTCCTGGCACGCGGCGTCGCCTCTCACTGCAACTTTGAACTGCTGTCATGTTGGCACCTGCAGTTCAAAGCAGTGTCAGATCGGAGAAAGTTTCTGCTTCCTTCGCATCTCCGAAACTCTAAGCCTTGCCTGGCCGGCGTCACGTGACTGTGGTCATGTGACGGGCTCGGAATCATGCGATGCTGGGACTGAAGACGCAAGGAGAAGAGCAGCAGAGCAGGCAGGAGTACTAGGCGAGTATGATTTTTATTATTTTAAGCTATGGTATAACTAGCAGGCATGATGGTGACATTATTAGGAGGGGGCAGGATGGTGACATTATTAAGAGGGGGCAGGACGGTGACATTATTAGGAGGGGGCAGGACGGTGACATTATTAGGAGGGGGCAGGACAGTGACATTATTAGGAGGGGGCAAGATGGTGCATTATTAGGAGGGGGCAGGATGGTGGCATTATTAGGAGGGGGCAGGATGGTGGCATTATTAGGAGGGGGCAGGATGGTGGCATTATTAGGAGGGGGCAGGATGGTGGCATTATTAGGAGGGGCAGGATGGTGCCATTATTAGGAGGGGCATGATGGTGCATTATTAGGAGGGGTAAGATGGTGGCATTATTAGGAGGGGTAAGATGGTGGCATTATTAGGAGGGGGCATGCTGGTGACATTATTAGGAGGGGGCAGGACGGTGACATTATTAGGAGGGGGCAGGATGGTGACATTATTAGGAGGGGGCAGGGATGGTGGCATTATTAGGAGGGGGCAGGATGGTGACATCATTAGGAGGGGGCAGGATGGTGGCATTATTAGGAGGGGGCAGGATGGTGGCATTATTAGGAGGGGGCAGGATGGTGGCATTATTAGGAGGGGCATGATGGTGGCATTATTAGGAGGGGCAGGATGGTGGCATTATTAGGAGGGGGCAGGATGGTGGCATTATTAGGAGGGGGCTGATGGTGGCATTATTAGGAGGGGTAAGATGGTGGCATTATTAGGAGGGGGCATGCTGGTGGCATTATTAGGAGGGGGCAGGATGGTGACATTATTAGGAGGGGGCAGGATGGTGGCATTAATAGGAGGGGGCATGCTGGTGGCATTATTAAAGGGGGCAGGATGGCGGCATTATTAGGAGGGGGCAGGATGGCGGCATTATTAGGAGGGGGAAGGATGGTGGCATTATTAGGGGGGGCAGGATGGTGGCATTATTAGGAGGGGTTAGGATGGTGGCATTATTAGGAGGGGGCATGATGGTGACATTATTAGGAAGGGGCAGGGTGGTGACATTATTAGGAGGGGGCATGATGGTGACATTATTAGAAGGAGGGGGCATGATGGTGGCATTTTTACAAGAAGGGGGTGATGGTGGCATATATTACAAGGAGGGGCATGATTGTAGCTTTATTACAATGAGGGGGAATATTACTGCAGGATGGGGCATTACTACATGATGGGGGCAGGAAGGGGACATAACCGCAAGGGGTCAGGGATCAAGCATACTACAAGGGGATAGGGCTGTAAACATTACTACAAGAAGGGGTCAGGATAGGAACATTACTGCCAGGAGAGGGTCAAGATGGAGCACAACTGCAAAGAGAGGGTCAGGATGGAGCACATTACTACAAGGAGAGGGTCAGGATGGAGCACATTACTACAAAGAGAGGGTCAGGATGGAGCACATTACTACAAGGAGAGGGTCTGGATGGAGGACATTACTACAAGGAGTGGGTCAGGATGGAGCACATTACTACAAGGAGAGGGTCAGGATGGAGCACCTAACTGCAAGGAGAGGGTCAGGATGGAGCACATTACTACAAGGAGAGGGTCAGGATGGGGCACATAGCTACAAGGAGAGGGTCAGGATGGAGCACCTAAATGCAAGGATATGGTCAGGATGGAGATATTACTACAAGATAGGGACCAGGATTTCAGTATGAAATTCGCCTGCATTCCATGATAAAATCTATCTCCTATCTGTCTAATATTCTGCATTTTCCATACAGATCAATCCACTGCTGTGTCTGAAAGGGCATGGAGCAGCTCAGCTTCAATGTGCTTTATACATGAGCTGGATGACCACTGCTGAAGAGACAGAAGACTGCAAGGTACCGTATATACTCGTGTATAAGCGACCCGTGTATAAGCCGACCCCCCTACTTTTGCCCCAAACCTGGGAAATTTATTGACTCGTGTATAAGCCGAGGGTGGACCAGCACAGGTATACAGCCCCAGCAGTGTGGTATACAGCAGCCTCCCCAGTGGTATATACAGGCCCCAGCAGTGTTACAGCAGCAGCCCCAGTGGTATATACAGCAGCAGCCCCAGTGGTAGTATACAGCAGCCCCAGTGGTAGTATACAGCAGCAGCCCCAGTGGTAGTATACAGCAGCAGCCCCAGTGGTATATACAGCAGCAGCCCAGTGGTAGTATACACGCAGCCCCAGTATATATACAGCCCAGTGGTAGTATATAGCCCCATGGTAGTATATATACAGCCCAGTGGTAGTATATAGCCCAGTGGTAGTATATAGCCCAGTGGTAGTATATAGCCCAGTATAGTATACAGCCCCAGTGGTAGTTATAGCCCCAGTGGTAGTATATATACAGCCCCAGTGGTAGTATACATACAGCCCCAGTGGTAGTATACAGCCCCAGTGGTAGTATATAGCCCCAGTGGTAGTATACAGCCCCAGTGGTAGTATATAGCCCCAGTGGTAGTATACATACAGCCCCAGTGGTAGTATATAGCCCCAGTGGTAGTATATAGCCCCAGTAGTAGTATACAGCCCCAGTGGTAGTATATAGCCCCAGTGGTAGTATATAGCCCCAGTGGTAGTATATAGCCCCAGTGGTAGTATATAGCCCCAGTGGTAGTATATAGCCCCAGTGGTAGTATACAGGGCCCCAGCAGGGCCCTCCTCATAATTTGGCGCCCCCACCTCAGTTTCTGGGCCCCCCCGCATGCAGCGCTGCACATATACATTACGTGTCTAGCAGCTGTTACCCTCCGGTGGCAGATCGCGGCTCCCGGCTCCGGGCTCCATCTTCCTCTCTGTCTTCCTGGTTGTCATGTGACCGGCGCGATGACGTCATCGCGCCGGTCACAAAGCAGGAAGACAGCGAGGAAGATGGAGCCCGGAGCCGGGAGCCGCGATCTGCCACCGGAGGGTAACAGCTGCTAGACACGTAATGTATATGTGCAGCGCTGCATGCGGGGGGGCCCAGAAACTGAGGTGGGGGCGCAAACTTTGAGGGGGGCCGTATGACTCGCGTATAAGCCGAGGGGGGGACTTTTCAGCCAATTTTTGGGCTGAAAAACTCGGCTTATACGCGAGTATATACGGTAAGTTTAAAATCAATTAATTGTTAAAATAATTTAATTGATCATCAGGGTTTCAGGACTACATGCCCTGTACAGAGAAGAGAGTTGGCATCTGCTGGCTCTCCCCCCTGTGCAGCGCTTGTGATGACCACTGCTATAATTTAGGTTGAATTACCGTGTTGGCACTTCGCCATAAATAATTTGGTTTTGGGTTGCGGTTTGGGCACTCGGCCTCTGAAAGGTTTGCTATCACTGCTCTAGAACATAAATGCAAAAACAGCATCATAGAATTCATAAGAGCAAAGGTGTTACCAAAAAAAAAAAGAACAACAAGAGTGGTAGGATGACACCACATCAATGTCCCCAAGGGAATTAAATGTATGATCCCACATTCATAGAACCAAGAGATGTAATGTAATCGACCAAGTGTCTAAAACCACTCATTAATTCATATCCTTAGTGTAGTGCACTGATAATTGCTCAGAAATAATCATGTGATAAACATGTGATTGCAAAGGGAATGTAAGCAGGGAACCCTTTGCTTTTATGAATTCTATGATGCTGTTTTTGCATTTATGTTCTAGTTCAGGGGTCTCAAACTCTGTTGGGTTGGTGGGCCGCACATAGAAAAAAATTGATATCGGGGGCCGCATTGCTTGTAGGACTAAGGGTATCATTACACGTCGCAACATTGCATGCAATTTCACAGGCAATTTGCTGGTTGCAGTGAAATCATGGACACATTGTTACATTTGTACACAGCAGGAAAATGAAACAATGTGTCCATGATTTCACTGCAACCAGCAAATTGCCAGTGAAATTGCATGCATTGTTGTGACGTGTAACGGTACCCTTAGTGACATTTTAGCAATACCAGAATTTTTTGCTCAATCTAGTAAAGTACAAATTATGATCTTCTTGTAGGAATGTCCCCACCCTAATCCCCTTTATGTAGTAATGTCCCCATACTGGTCCCCATTGTATATTACTGTCCCCCAAACTGGTCCCTGTCTTGTAGTAATGTCCCCATCCTGGTCCCCTTCTTGAAGTAATGTTCCCTCCCTTGTCATCTTGTAGTAATGTCCTGGTCTCTGTTCTTTTTGTTCTCTCGCTCACACACGCACCCACACACTCACATAGGGCTTATACGGACAGTGGGCAGCCTGCTGTATGAACTGGTTACCACGATACACATCGGGTAACCAGGGACAGCATCTGCTGAAAGCGGCTGCATACACGCACCTGCGCTTCTCTGTCAAAGCCTAAGTATTTAGCGCAGAAGCGCTAAATACTGAGAGCGCAGGTGTGTGGACAAGCCCATATATACACACCAGCACATTCACACACACTCACATACATACACACATACATCCTCAGACATATTCACACAAACACATAAACACTCACACATTGACACACTTACATAGGGCCATATTTGGAGTTCTTGCCGCCCTAGGCATTTTCAGCGGTCACTTTCCCCTCCCCCCTAGGTTGCTATCTTCGGCTGTAACAGCGCTTTACCTGACTCCACTCTTCTCATTCCGGCAGCTTCTTCCACTGTGGCTCCCAGTCTTCCGCTTGCTGGCAGCAGCAGGCACCAGCTAGCACCCGGTGGCACCAGCCACCAGCACGTGGCACCAGCCTGCACCAGCCGCCGGCGATGTGCCGCTCAGGCGGCGCGGGAATACACTCACACATATACATACACTCACACACATAAACACACTCACATACAAATATACACGCACACACATATACACACTCACTCAGAAATATTCACACACATACACTCACACATATACACACTCACATATATACACAAATACTCACACATATACACACTCACTCATATACACAGAAACACACACACACTCACATATACACACAAATACACTCACACATATACACACTCACTCACATATGCACACAAATACTCACACATATACACTCACATATGCACACAAATACACTCACACATATACACTCACATATGCACACAAATACACTCACATACACATACTCACTCACGGGGGGGTTTGGGGTGGGAGCCTTTTGCTGGCCGGGTAAGGAGCGGGGGGGGGGGGGAGATGGGGGGCGTTTGCTGTCAGCTCTGGCCGGGTGAGAAGCGGGGAGGAGTGCTGTCAGCTCCGGCGCTCACTCACCGCTGTGCTCCCGCTCTGTCACAGGGCAGCAGCTGCGGCCGCAAACTGAGAGCCCGGCCAGCCCATTTCATTAATGCCCCGGGCTCATTATACATGGAGCCGCCGCGGTACCGCTTTACTGTGACTTCCGGGTACCGCCGACTCAAACAAGCGCCTTCGCGCCTGTACATTCATGAAAGCAGGCGGCCGGTGGACCAATCAGAAGCCTCCGGTGACGCCACAGGAGGCTTCTGATTGGTCCACCGGCTGCCTGCTTGCGTGAATGTACATGCGCGAAGGCGCTTGTTTGAGCCGGCGGTACCCGGAAGTCACAGTAAAGCGGTACCGCGGCGGCTCCATGTATAATGGCCCTGGGCATGCTTTTTTTCTTTCATGGTGCCCCGGGCCGCACTGGGGAGCGTGGCGGGCTGCATGCGGCCCGGGGGCCACGAGTTTGAGACCCCTGTTCTAGAGTGTTATATCATCATCATTTATGATCCTCTTATTTCATGTGTGACCAACATTGAAATTCTGTTATTTGTTTCCTTAACATGTATTATGATATACTTGGTTGATGGTTTCTGACCATTGTTTAGTGGTACCTTCTTGAGGACTGAATCTTACCTCTGAATGGATAATTTATCCTGAGGCGTTATTTTGAATCTTGCTGAGCTGCGGTCTTGTCTTATGTGTAAGTGTCAGCTTACACTTTAACTGTTTTTATTCTGTATGTCCCTTTTCCTACTTTTGAATAAAAAGTTTATCCTTTTACATTATCTTGCATCTGAGCATGGTTGATCCTGGAAATACACACGTCTTTTTCTCCTCCTTGTCTAATTGATTGCTCCGCACGTGTGTCCGGTTGATCTACACAGTTAGTGATACCCACCCCCTTTCTCAGCCTAATACTTGGTTGCACAACCTTTAGCCAAAATAACTGCGATCAAACGCTTCCGGTAACCATCAATGAGTTTCTTACAATGCTCTGCTGGAATTTTAGACCATTCTTCTTTGGCAAACTGCTCCAGGTCCCTGATATTTGAAGGGTGCCTTCTCCAAACTGCCACTTTTAGATCTCTCTCAAGGGCAGCACGGTGGCTCAAGTGGTTAGCACTGTAGCCTTTGCAGCGCTGGGGTCTTGAGGTCCTGGGTTCAATTCCCACCAAGGACACTAAGGACAACATCTGCAAGGAGTTTGTATGTTCTCCCCGTGTTTGCGTGGGTTTCCTCCGGGCACTCCGGTTTCCTCCCACATTGTAAAGACATACCGATAGGATGTTTAGATTGTGAGCTCCCAAGAGAGACAGCATTACTCATGTATGTAAAGTGCTATGGAATCAATAGCGCTATATAAATGAATAAATATTATTATTATTATTATCTCTCCACAGCTGTTCTATGGGATTCAGGTCTGAACTCATTGCTGGCCACCTTAGAAGTCTCCAGTGTTTTCTCTCAAACCATTTTCTAGTGCTTTTTGAAGTGTGTTTTGGGTCATTGTCCTGCTGGAAGACCCATGACCGCTGAGGGAGACCCAGATTTCTCACACTGGGCCCTACATTTTGCTGCAAAATTTGTTGGTAGTCTTCAGAATTCATAATGCCATGCACATTGTCAAACAATCCAGTGCCAGAGGCAGCAAAGCAACCCCGAAACATCAGGGAACCTCCGCCATGTTTGACTGTAGGGACAGTGTTGTTTTCTTTGAATGCCTCTTTTTTTCTCCTGTAAACTCTATGTTGATGCCTTTGCCCAAAAAGCTCTACTTTTGTCTCATCTGACCAGAGAACATTCTTCCAAAACGTTTTAGGCTTTCTCAGGTAAGTTTTGGCAACCCCCAGCCTGGCTTTTTTATGTCTCGGGGTTAATAGTGGGGTCTTCCTGGGTATCCTACCATACAGTCCCTTTTCATTCAGACGCCGACGGATAGTACGGGTTGACACTGTTGTCCCCTCGGACTGCAGGGCAGCTTGAACTTGTTTGGATGTTAGTCTAGGTTCTGTATACACCATCCGCACAAGCTTGCGTTGAAATCTCTCGTCAATTTTTCTTTTCCGTCCACATCTAGGGAGGTTAGCCACAGTGCCATGGGCTTTAAACTTCTTGATGACACTGCGCACGGTAGACACCGGAACATTCAGGTCTTTGGAGATGGACTTGTAGTCTTGAGATTGCTCATGCTTCCTCACAATTTGGTTTCCCAAATCCTCAGACAGTTCTTTGGTCTTCTTTCTTTTCTCCATGATCAATGTGGTACACACAAGGACACAGGACAGAGGTTGAGTCAACTTCCATGTCACCTGGCTGCAAGTGTGATTTAGTTATTGCCAACACCTGTTAGGTGCCACAGGTAAATTACAGGTGCTGTTAATTACACAAATTAGATAAGCATCACATGATTTTTCTAACAGTGCCAATACTTTTGTCCACCCCCTTTTTTTTATGTTTGGTGTAGAATTATATCCAATTTGGCTTTAGGACAATTCTTTTTGTGTTTTTTCATTGAAGACAAATTAAATGAAGACAATAATACCAAAGAATTTGTGATTGCAATCATTGTCAGGAAGAAACTGAGTATTATCTGACAGAATTGCAGGGGTGTCAATACTTTTGGCCAGAATTGTACATAAACAGTTAAATAAAATTTATATATATATATTATTAATATATATAATATTATAATATATTATATATATATATATAATTATTATACACACACACAATGTAGGCATACATTTATATATATATATATATATATAAAACTAGCTGTACTACCCGGCTTCGCCCGGGTTAATAACTGCTGTTAACAAAATAGAATGTGTTAACAAAAATTTATTTCAGCACACAAAAACCACAAAACATGTCCCTATAGGGACACATGCACTCACCCCACAGGGACACACACACACACACCACAAAGAGACACACACAACACAGATACACACACACCACACAGACCCCCCCACAGGGACACACACACATACACACCCTATAGGGACACATGCACTCACCCCACATGGACACACAACAGAAACACACACCACACAGACACCCCCCCCCCACAGGGACATACACACCCTATAGGGACACATGCACTCCCCCCACAGGGACACACACACACACCACAAAGAGACACACACAACACAGATACACACACCACACAGACCCCCCCACAGGGACACACACACATACACACCCTATAGGGACACATGCACTCACCCCACATGGACACACACACACCACAAGACACACAACAGAAACACACACCACACAGACACCGTCCCCCCCACAGGGACATACCACCCTATAGGGACACATGCACTCCCCCCACAGGGATACACACATACACACACAGACAGACACAGATGTGCACAAATCACCTCACACAACTCGCCTCGTACATCCGCTATCTTTAATTTCCAAATATAAACATCTGATTAAAAACAGCCAATGTGCAACTCATGTGCCATATAGGGAATTAAGGCAGAGGTCAGTGACATGAGCTGTCTATTATGTGTATGTGTGAGGTAACATATACTGCCCGGCCGGGGGGAGGGTTTACTGTTGGCTGGAGATTTATTAGGCTGCCTATAGCAACCAATCACAGCTCAGCTTCTATTTTCCTACAGGTCATTAATATGACATATTCAAATTCTATTTCATTATAGCTAACAGCAGTTATTTATTAACCCGGGCATTATTGTGGTAAAAATAGTCTGTAACTGGCAGTTTCTATATCCTCTCACATAGAGGTAATGTGACTGACATCAGCCGTTCCACCAACACACCCTAACTGACATCCTATTACCTCACAGACATCCTATTACCTCACAGAAGCTTTACTGAGAATGTCCTTTGTTGTCTATATTAACCAATCAGAGCTCAGATTAACAGTAGCAAAATAGAAGCAGAGCTGTGATTGGTTGCTATTGGCAGCCTGATAAATCCCCAGGCAACAGGAAACCCTCCCCCCTGACAGTATATATTAGCTCACACATACACATAATAGACAGCTCATGTGACTGACAGCTGCCGTATTTCCTATATGGTACATTTGTTTCTCTTGTAGTTTTGCTGCTTATTAATCAGATTTTTATTGTTGAAGGATAATACCAGACTTGTGTGTGTTTTAGGGCGATTATGTGTCGAGGATGGTGTATGTGTGGTGAAATGTGTGCTGAGGGTGGTATATGTGTTCAAGCACATGGTAGTGTGAGGCGCATTTTGTGTGTGTGTTCATATCTCCGTGTGTGGTGAGTATCCTATGTCGGGGCCCCACCTTAGCAACTGTATGGTATATACTGTTTGGCAGCATCGCTCTCATTCTTTAAGTCCCCCTTGTTCACATCTGGCAGCTGTCAACTTGCCTACAACACATTTCCTTTCACTTTTTCCCCATTATGTAGATAGGGCCAAAATTGTTTGGTGAACTGGAACGCTCAGGGTTAAAATTTCGCCTCACAACATAGCCTATGACGCTTTCGGGGTCCAGACGTGTGACTGTGCAAAATTTTGTGGCTATAGCTGACAGCTGTCGATTTTCTTCCAACACTTTTCCTTTCCCTTTTTCCCCATTATGTAGATAGGGGCAAAATTGTTTGGTGAATTGGATTGCGCGGGGTTAAAATTTCGCCTCATAACATAGCCTATGACGCTCTCGGGGTCCAGACGTGTGACTGTGCAAAATTTTGTGGCTGTAGTTGCGATGGTGTAGATGCCAATCCCGGACATACATACACACACACATTCAGCTTTATATATTAGATTATTATTATATATAGAAATATAGGAACATCACTTTATCCCTTATAAGGTTGGTGCAAATCAGTCCAGAGCTTAGTTCATTTACTTTCAGCATACCGACCAAATAATGAAGACTGCAGCACTCTACTTCTGATGTAAATTGCCTTTAATGGCCTTCAAGCATCTTTGTGATAGACGTTTCAGTCCTAAGACCTTCTTCCAGCAACCATCCCTTGCAAATACTGGACTTCTTATACATCATCTTTACATTCATTATCATTAATCAATTTGCATTAGGGTAACTTTACACGCCGCCACAGTGCCTAGCAACAGGTATCCACCGCACTTGCATGTTTTTAACGGTGGATACCAATCGCCGATGCCGCATGTACACGCCGCCATTGCGTTGTCAACTGAAGGTATCTTTGTTCCCCGGAAGTTCCGACAGATCCTGCGGATAACTTCCTGTTGAATACCTTCGCTGCTTCACACGCCGCTACCACGAAGGAATATGGGCGTACATCTTTCGCTCCGCTAGTACATAGGCGTGACAGAGTTGTGTATTCCGTGACGCTAACACGCTGATTGGACAACGCAATAGCGTAATGACTGGCCAGCCTGCGCAGGAAGGCTGGCTAATACGTGACGCCATTGCAATTGTGTAGTGTGAATGGACAGCTCTTTAAATATGGCGCCCTGTGAAGGGACAGCCAATGGTTACAGAGTAGCCCCCACCAATGATTGCTGATGGGGCGTGGTATCCATGACGCTGTATCACGCCCCTGTGAAATCACTAGGCGATGCAACATCCATGCCTGTGCCCCGTTTAGACGCCACTACCATGGCAATTGTGCCTTTGTGTTGCCTTGGGTTTGTGAGCACGGCTCAGCAACAGGTATCTGAGTCAACTGCAAGACACCGAGAGGAATTGCCCTATTTACACGCCGCCATTTCGTAGCAATTTCATGGCAACAGGCACAATTATCCCCAGTGCCAGGCAGTTGCTACCTTGCAGTGGTGGCATGTAAAGGGACCCTTATATATACACAATTTCCAGTGTTAGATCTCTTCCATATTCACATACATATTATTATTATTATTTATTTATAGAGCACCATTGATTCTATAGTGCTATACATGAGAAAGGGATACATACTGTGAGGTAGCGGCGTTGGTTGGCAAGACGTGAGGCAGTGACCCAGGCAATTGTTCACAAACCACACAGTTTGTCAGACCCGGTGATTGCAGACCTCAGGGTTGCGGGACGCAGCCGGTACACACTGGTATAAGTCCACAAGCCAAGACCACACGGTTGGGCTGTATTTTCCTGCACAAAGCCCCTGTCTCCCAGCACCTGCTGCTTAGCCTCCTTGGCTTTCACTGAGACCACACCATGTGTTGCAGTCCAAGTTTAAACACATGCCTGGACATGGGGATTCTCAAAGACCCGGAGTTAAGGGATCTTATAGGGATATGGAGCACAGCCTGGGAGACACAACAGCCATTATATATCACCCCGGTCACTGGCTCACATACCCCCCCCTGTTCAAGCTTGTGGGGTTGAACACTAGCCACCATACAAGGGCCCCTAGACAGGGCATCCGCATTGCCCTGCAACCTCCCTGCCCGGTGTTCCACAGTAAAACTGTAGTTCTGCAGGGAGAGGAACCACCGGGGTGACCCTAGCATTCCGCTCCTTGGCATTCCGCATTCAGACGAATGGGGAGTGGTCTGTTACCAAGCGAAACGGTCGTACCAACAGGTAATAGCGTAGGGATTCCAAGCCCACTTTATGGCCAGACACTCTTTTTCCACTACGCTATAGTTTCTCTCTGGTGGGGTGAACTTCCTACTCAAGTACTACTCAACCACTTGGGACAGTACTGCTCCCAGCCCGACCTCAGAAACATCCGTCTGCACGATAAACTCCTTCCGAAAGTCGGGATTGGTGAGAACTGGTTGTCCGCACAGGACTCCCTTCAGGCCCAAGAAGGATTCCTCAGCCTGTGAATTCCAGCGCACCATTATGGACTTCTTTCCTTTCAGAAGATCCGTCAACGGGGCTGACAGTTCAGCAAAATTGGGGATGAACCGTCAATAGTACCCTATGATGCCTAGAAAAGCCCTAACCTGCTTTGTGGTAAGTGGTTGAGGCCATTTCTGGATTGCCTCGATTTTATTGATTTGGGGCTTAATTACCCCTTGGCCTATCACAAAACCTTTTTTTCCTCTGCTCATGTGCGCGACCTTACATTTATCCCAATTAAAGCTCATTTGCCACTTATCAGCCCAAACTTCTAGCTTACATAAATCCTTCTGCAATATAAAATTGTCCTCCTCTGTATTGATTACCTTGCAGAGTTTAGGGTCATCTGCAAACATAGAAATTCTACTCTGTATGCCTCCTACAAGGTCAATAATAAATGTGTTAAAAACAAGTTGGCCCGGGGGGGCGTGTCCTGGCCATGGGCGGGGAGGGGGCATATCCTGGCCATGGAAGGGAGACAGTCACTAGAACTTGAGCTCTGACTCCCCGACCTCTTAACATCTGATTGCAGCCATCCAGCCCGGCTGACATTCGCCTTATGTCGGCTGAAAGAAGGAGTGGACGCCCAGCAGCGACCCCAGGTTCTCAAATCCCGAAATCAGGCGGCATTTCCCGCTACTTGCAGAGTTCTAACAGGCCCCCGGTGGCTGCAGCCACACTTAAGATGGCGCAGCCTGCATCACTACATGAAGACGTCGCGCCCAAAGAGAATAGAGGAGCGTGCCCATCCCAGCTCCTGTATGAGAATACAGTGCCTGGTCATCCCGCCCAGACCACCGGATGGGGAGCCGTGCAGACCGCGGCATCTAGGGAGAAGCAGGAACCGGCGGGACTCGCGGCAGCGGTACATCAGAGGGATCCTCCGGAGCTGCTGCGCGCACACGGGCCGCGGGAGCCCTGGAGGAGAAAGCAGAAGGAGGCGGCAGGAGTGGGCTGCAAGGACCATGAAGGAGTTTCAACCCCTGTTGTTCCGGGCCCATATACTGGCCAGGTTGAGCTGCCCTGCGACACTCCTGCCCCGAAGCGGGGATATGTGGGACTCCTTCAAAGCCCGCATCCTCAGCATCCGTACTAGGGAGGAAATGGCAGATTTTATTTCTAAATTAGAGGCCTCCCTTAAGACAGAAACTGCTGCAGTACGGGTGAGATCCAGGTGATCTCCCACAGGGTCTCCCAGACCGATATTACCGTTGAGGACTTAGCTAGACGGGTCAAAACGCTCGAAGATGTTGTGACATTTCAAAAGTCCCAGCAGTGAGCCTTTCTCGATTCCATGGAGGACCTTGAAAATCGAGAACGGCGTCAGAATATACGGGTGCGGGGGTTTACCCGGAGTCAGTTACCCCGGACAAGTTGAGATTGACTCTGCAAGGCCTGTTTAACTCCATTAGGAACGTACCAGCTGAATAAGTCATTAAATTCCATAGGGCTAATAGGTCCCTTGGCACTTCCCCCTTTGTTGGGGCGCTGCCACGTGACATAATTTGCAGATTCCATAAGTATCAGATCAAGGACGAAATTCTCAATAAAGCGAGACGGTGTGAGGAGGGTTTCCAGGGATGCAGTCTACTATTAATGGCCGACCTATCTAGGAGAACCCTACAAAAACGGAGAGCACTGAGGCCCCTCCTTGACCTCTTGCGGCGAAACCAACTAGCTTCCTACTAGGGATACCCTTTTCGCCTGCAGACACGGCGTGGAAATCAGATGGTGTTTCTGACCCACCCAAGAGAGCTACAGGGGTTACTTAACGCACTTGACATCCCTGACCCGGGTCTCCTATTTCCAGATTGGCCGACCCCTTCGTCTGATGGCTTATACCTGTCGTTACCTCGTACTCAACGGGCCCCACGCAAGAGGGGAAATGGGAAGGGCAGGTCCCGAATGGAGACGTAGACTCAGTGAGGAGAGCCAAACTGAGGAGGGCTGACATCTTGGGCTATTCTTGGTTACGTCTTTTGCCTCTTGGAGTCCCCTCTCCGAATTGAACTTTTCCCTTGTTACTGATACCAATGGATAACTTTCGAGGATCCCTACTTTGATCGACGATATCCACCATATTCCATTTAAACCATTGCTTTTTTTTTCTTTTTCCTTTTATCCTTTTTTAGAATGGCTAATGGGATCGAATACATGTTCTTCCTGAAATTGAGCTGGATATTGCTGGTCTGCCCTCCGATCCCCTCCCCTTTCTACTCACCTCTCCTCCATTCCTTTCCCTTACCCTTCCTCATTTCCATCCCTCTTTCCCTTTCCTCCATAGCTCCCCTATTACCTTTCAGCCACCTCCCCCGTTCCCCTCCCGATTGGAGACACCTCCTCATAACTGGTTTATTAATTATTTTGCTGTGTGATCTCTTCTATAACAGGGGCCCCCCCTTACTGTTCTGGGTTGAGCTGGTTAATCCCCATTATGTACGACTCATCGCAGCTGGGTTGGTGATAAGTTACTGTGTGATATGGTTATATGTTCTATTCAGGTTTACGGCCGGGGAGTTCATGCCTCTCGTGTCATGTGAATTTAAACTTTTTGTATTTTGTATTTTGATTGAACTTAGGGCATCTTTCCCTTTGTGTTGTCTCAGGCAACAATTCCCTTCCATTTGGAAAGGACACTCCCAGCGGGGAAACCGCACTCTCCTTTGGAGTGTGGTATTTCTATTAAAGAACTTACCTCATTTGCTCTTGATTATTACAGTTTGACCGTCCAGGGTACCTTCCACTCTCTTTCTATCTCTCTTCCTTCTTTCTCTTTCTTCTTCTCACTTGCTATAACGTGTTGGGTAGACATCCGGGGATCCCACGAGGCATAGCCTCTCTGGTTCATTACGGCCATGGGGACTCTGAAGATTGGGTCTCTGAATGTCAGGGGTTTTAACACACCCCAGAAGAGACAACATGTAATTTCTGAGGAGGGTTACGTGCCTACCATCGGGGGAGGGGGGATTGCAAAGGGGGAAACGACAATTCTCAGAATGGGTTCACAGCACAAATCCTGAGTCCAGAACTAAGGGGGTTTCTATAGCCCTGCATAAGGGTTTACCTTACACGTTACTGGACTAAGTAATTGAAAAGGAGGACGCTATGTCTTTCTCAAACTAAAGGTGGCGGATGTCCCATTGACTCTGGTTAACTGGTATCTTCCCAACAGGGAGTAGACGAGGGTTTGCAGATCTCTCTTGCTAAAATTGGCAGACTTTGCAGAGGGTCAGGTCATTATTGGGGGAGACTTCAATTTTGTTCTTGACCCATCGCTAGACTCTGCCTCCGGTCGGGGGGCGGCTCCGCGCAGGCGTGTGTCGGCACTCCGGAGGCTTTTATGTAGGCTTCGGTTGGTTGACATCTGGAGGATCCTTAACCCCATGGGTATGGACTATACTTTTTTTTTCCGGGGTCCACTGCTCTTATAACAGAATCGATTGTTGTCAGCCATGGGATTCTTTCATGGAAACCTGACACCACTATTGGCAACATTATCCTATTGGACCATAGTCCTATTTTTTTATCCATGGAGATTCCCAGTCTGGTCAAGAAAGAGTGGTCCTGGAGATTGAATAGCCACCTCTTAACCGATGCCACCAGTCTGGCGGTATTGAAATCGGACATCGAGAATTTTGCTCAGACGCATAAACTGGATCCTACCTCTCCGACCATTAAATGGGAGGCCCTTAAGTGCCTTCTCATGGGAATACTGATCAAACATGGAGCTAGGATAAAGAAGCTCCGGTCTGAACGGATCAGCGAATTGATATTGCAAATAGGCCGACTTGAGGCCGAGCATAAGACCTCCTGTAGTCGTGGGGTGTTGACGGACCTGACCTCCAAGAGAATAGAGCTGAGGAATTTCTTAGACGACAGATAGGAGAGACACAGAGAGCGGACAAAAGGGTTTTTCTACAAAAAGGCCAACATGTGTGGGCGACCCTTAGCTAGATTGCTACACCCCAGGACGGGCCCCACGTATATTCCGTCCATAAAAACCTCTACGGGTAAGCTGGTACATAGCACGGAGGACATATCGGGGGTGTTCCAGAAATTCTATGCAGAGCTGTACGGCCTGAAGGGGAAATTCTATGACATGGACTCTACGGCTTTACGAGCCAAAATTCGGACGTACATTTCCAAGGTTGGGATTCCGTTTCTTACTGAGGAAGATGTAGTACTCTTGGAGGGTGACATACCGGTGGAGGAACTGACTGACGTGGTTAAAGCAACCCCGACATCAAGGAGCTCGGGGCCTGACGGCTTCACGCCCATCTTTTATAAGACCATGCTCAGTGACTTGGTGCCCCTTATGCTTTCAACTTTCAAAGCCATCTCTGAAGGGGATGCTTCCCACCCCGCAGGCCTTGGAGGCTCACATTTGTGTGATCCCGAAACCGAACAAGAATCTTTTGGAGGCGGCAAGTTACCGTCCCATTTCTTTGATTAATGTGGACGTCAAGCTGTTGGCCAAGATTTTGGCAGATGGACTGTCACTGAGGCTCCCCTGCATTGTCCACCTTGATCAAGTGGGCTTTGTCAAGGGCCGAGAGGCGCGGGACAACATTATTAGATCTTTTTTCCTTATTGAGAGAGCTAAGGTGTGAAAGTCCCCTCTATGTCTGCTATCCATCGACGCGGAAAAAGCCTTTGACAGGATCCACTGGGGTTTTCAGTGGAAGGCACTGGAACCCATTGGTCTGGGAGGTAAATTTATGAATGGCATCTCCTCGCTATATTCCCGTCCATCCGATCCGCAAGGGTACGAATCAATGGGAGCTTGTCTGGGTCCTTCCTTGTTAGGAATGGGATGAGACAAGGTTGTCCACTTTCGCACCTGCTCTATATCATTGTCATGGAGCATTTGGCACAGGCCATAAGGGACAATAGCAACATCCATGGGATCGTAGTAGGAGATACCCATCATAAGGCAGCGTTGTTTGCAGACGACGTCTTTTTGTACGTCACTCGCCCAACAACGACCTTCCCTGCCATGCTACAAGAGTTTGAGACGTTTGGAGGACTCAGTAATTTTAAAGTTAATTACTCAAATACCGAGGCATTGAATGTCTCCTTGTTTTCCACCGAGGTGTCTTCCCTATCAAGAGAGTTCTCCTTTCGTTAGAAACCAGGTCACATATCGTATCTAGGAATAAATCTCCCAGATAATCTGTCCAGTGCATTTCGCCTGAACCATCAAGCTATATTGGAAATGCTAAAGTTTAATGACCTTCGTAGTATTGCCAGTGCATTCTGGGCCAATATTAAAATATTGCAGAAGTCAAGTTAAAAAGCAATAAGGTATATAACAGATATGAGCGAAAGTGATCAGAACAGAAAGAAAAGGGGAAGAAAAAAAAAAAAAAAAAAATAGAGGACATCGGGCTCATCGCCCTCGAAGATGTCCTGAATGCCAGATGTTTCTTTAAACATGATCCAAGTCTGCCACATGCGGATCAGTCTGGATTTGTCTCCAATAGCTTCAGCCATAAGGTCTTCCATGTTATAAATGTTGGAGAATTCAGTCAGCCACTCTAACATTGTCGGGATTGTGTAGTACGCCAGTGTTGAGGAATGACCATCCTTGCAGCTGTAATGCAATATCGTAAGATGCTGCGTTTCTACATTCCTATAGGGCCAGGCAGGAGAGAGAGTAAAGCCATCTGGGGAGATGGGACAGCACTATCGCCTGTAATCAGTTCATAGGCTGCAAATACCTTATCCCAAAATGGTCTAATCATTGGACATTGCCACCATAAATGAAGTAGCATTCCCAGCTTTTCATTGCACCTCCAACACCTGTCACTCACTGAGGGGTAAATAGTTCTTAAACACACAGGGTACCGATACCATCGGGTCAGTATTTTGTAGTTTTTTTCTTGTGCAAGTCCTGCTGGCGACATCTTGGTGAACAGAAAAATCCTATCGAGGTCTGCCTTTGAAAATGTAATGCCCATTTCCTTCTCCCACATCTGTATGTAACTAGGTTTAGAGCCCTGAGGAGGTAAATTCAGTTCTTTATATAGCAAAGAAATCTGGTGCATTGGGGGATCTTGTTGTGTAGTGTAAAGGAGCTGGTCGAACCTAGTCGTGGATGTGCAAGGTGTGATCTCCCCTGATGCGGAGGACAAAGGATTGTAATTGTGCGTATTCCAACCAACTAAAGGCTATATGGGGATGTGTGGCTTGTAGCGTGGCCAGGGGGAAGAAGGACCGCCCGACGTCAATTTGTCCAATTCTAATGTCTGAATTTGAGTGCCACGCCAGGAACTGTTCGCAGTGCATCCCGGGGGTAAAGTCCAGGTTCGGAAATATGGGAGTTAAAGGAGAATAGGCGCTGACTAATCCCTTCTTGTGTTTCACCCTCTCCCACGTCTGTAGGGTCTCCCTGACAAATAGTCCCGTGGGTTCTGCAATGCCCAGGATAGCCTCTTCCCTCCGACTGACCCACGGTAAATATTGTAAAGGTACCTGACATCCCTCCTGTTCCAGTTGTATCCATTGTTTACAGGAGTACCGGAATTGCCAGTCAAGCAGTCTGAGGAGCATAGCAGCGGCATGGTACGTTTCCAGGTTAGGGAGTCTCGCCCCACCCAGGTCCTTAGAAATGGTTAGAGTAGCAAATCGAAGTCTGGGCTTCACCTGTCTCCATATAAAATGTATCATGGCCGATCTAATGGATTTAAAAATGCTTTTGGGGGGGTTAATGGGGATTGCCTGAAATAAGTATTAGAATCTCGGCAAGACATCCATTTTAAAGGCATTTATATTGCCAAACCAGGAAAGTGAATGGCCGTAGTCTTTAAGGCTTTTTAAAGTGGATTTAAGAGTGGCAAATAGTTGAGTTTACATAGATTGGTGAGGTCGGCGGGGATTTGAACCCCCACAAAGGAAATGGAGTCTGATTGCCAGCTAAATTGGCAATTACTTTTAAATCTCTCTACGTCTACACCAGGGAGCATAATATTGATAAGTTACATACACTACAACCTGCAGACATTTGTTAATAATTTCTTCCAGATGTTTAGTTACATTTCTATTTTACATTTCTGTATTTTCCAACTTAAATTTATTTATAAAGACATGTCTTTATCTTTATCCATTTAAACTTGATGAAATTGTTTTGGGTCAGACATTTGATTGTGTTGACATAATTGTTCAGCTGCCATTCTGTCTCCTTGCATGCAATATTAATAAATCATTATTACAAATTCAGGTGTGGATGTTTTTTAATTGGAAAGAGAACAAACTCTAGTGATGTCAGACGTGATAGCAACATCCTTTCCAGGTTTGCATTTCTCTATGGAACGCATGAATACCTGGAGCTCTCCTCAGCACCCTGGCCAGCAGGAACCTCATAACGGCGGCCGCTTCATGGGTGCAGCCTTCTGAAGGGGTGGAGTCCCTTAATCACTTAATATGAAATTCCCCGGCAGAAAATACCTTCAGGCAAGCTTACCCAATGTCCTATGTCTTCAAGCTAAGCACAGAAGGTGCCTCTTCTCTTTGGTTGCTGGACACAGAGCCCAGCAAGTCTCCTGGGAATGGGTTCCTCCCCTTGGTGTACGAATATGGTCATTACCACCTTCTCCCATCTCTTCTTGGGGAACACGTAGCCAGCACTAAAAATCAGGTCAAAACCTTCTGCCTGCAAGTGTGCGGTCTGCAATAAAAAGCTGTCTTTCTCGCACAAAAAGACCTTATGTCAGGAGTGTACGGAAAAGATTATGAGGAATCAGAAATCATCCCTAATGAAGGAAATGAAATAGATGATTGGGCAGGAAATCCAGTCATCTATGGCCTCTGTTTCCCAGCTACTCCTTTAGCTCCTCCTGCAGCTAAAAAGAGGGAAATCTCCCTCATTGTGTCAAACTCCGAAGCTTTTTTGGCCCCTTTTTCTGAAGAAGATATAGATGAAGGAGATCCTGACTTGTCTTATCTTTGGAAGCAATTATACCAGTTCCAAACAGGAACTGGGGGTTGCCCATTACTCATCACTTCCTAATAAACACGGTGGAGTAGCGGGTTTTCTCCTCTCTAGCAAATGCATTTTCAACCCAATTCCTCCTCCTCCCTCCCTCATCCTCATCTTTTGAAGCACACTGTCTGTATCTACTCTCTTTCCAACCTCCAAGTGGCCGTCATTTATCGACCACCAGGTCCAACCACTACCTTCTTTGACCAATTCTCCATCTGGCTCCTATACTTTCTATCTGCTGACATTCCCACCATCATGATGGGCGACTTCAACATCCCCCCATTGACACCCACCAGTCAACAGCCTCCAAACTCCTGTCACTTGCCTCATCCTTTGGCCTCTCTCAATGGCCCTCCACAGCCACCCACACAGATGGACACACACTAGATCTTTACCCGCTTCTGCTCCCCAACTAAACCCATAACCTCCCCTCTCCCCTTCTCTGACCACCATCTACTTACCTTCTCATACTCGTCCTCCTCATCTGCCACCCATGTCCACCAACTCGCACACCCTCGCAGAATCCTTACACATCTTGGCACTCACACACTCTCCAACACCATTTTACCACTATCATCCATATTCTCACTCCACGACACAGATAATGCCACAGCTTTCTACAACTCTACAGTCACATCCGCTATTGATGCAGTTGCCCCTCTCATTCACGGTAAAACTTGACAAACCAACACACAACAATAAAAATCTGAAGCGAGCATCTAGGGTTGCAGAGCGGCGCTGGAAGAAACCACACTACACAGCATTCAAACAAGCACTTCTCAAATTCAAGTCAGCACTCACCATCAATAAACAGAATTACCTCATTAACCTTATATCCTCTTTGTCCCACAACCCCAGGCAGTTATTCACCACATTCAACTCCCTCCTCCGCCCCCCACTGCCCCCTCCTACTTCTCGTATCTCTGCAGAAGACTTTGCAACATACTTCACCAACAAGATCGACCAGATCAGAAAAGTCTTTGCTACCCAACCACCACAACCCCCATGTATACCAGACCACTCCCCTCTCCCACTAACCCTCCTCCCCTCCATCACCGAAGGAGAATTTGCACACCTTCACTCCAGATCGCACCTCACCACTTGTGCACTGGACCCCATCCCATCCCACCTCCTCCCCAATCTCACCACAACACTTATCCCAGCCCTAACCCACCTCTACAAACTATCACTAACCCCTGGTACCTTTTCTTCTGCTTTCAAACATGCAACAATTACACCTATCTTAAAGAAGCCATCCCTTGACCCCACTTCTACATCCAGCTACCGACCCATATCCCTGCTCCCATTCGCTTCCAAACGTCTCGAAAGCATGTCCACACTGTACTCTCATCCCACCTCTCATCCAACTCTCCCTTTGACGACCTTCAATCCGGCTTCCGCCCCCACCACTCCACTGTAACTGCCCTGACCAAAATTACTAACGACTTACTCGCAGCCAAAGCTAACAGACAGTTCTCCGTCCTCCTCCTTCTAGACCTGTCCTCTGCATTCGACACAGTCGACCACTGCCTCTTATTACAGATCCTCTCTTCCATTGGTATCTCTGACCTTGCCCTCTCCTGGATCTCCTCCTACCTTTCCAACCGCACATTTAGTGTATCCCACTCCCACACAACCTCCTCGCCCAATCCTGTCTCTGTTGGGGTCCCTCAAGGCTCTGTCCTCAGGCCCCTCCTCTTTTCAATCTATACTCTTGGTCTGGGACAACTCAAAGTCCCATGGCTTCCAGTATCACCTGTACGCTGATGACACTCAGATCTACCTCTCTGCCGCTGCCTACTTCTGCCTGCTGCTTCTCTGCAGCCCGATCCCCATGCAGGGGGATCAGGCTGCAGAAAGCGATCTGACAGCCCAGGCACAGTGATCCACTATGTGGATCACTGTGCCCAGGCTGCCAGATTGCTACTCTGCAGCCTGATCCCCCTTGCAGGTGGATCGGGCTGCAGAGAAGCGGCAGGCAGAAGCAGGCAACGGCAGACACAAGTGCCTGCACCACCGCCATGCTGGTAAAGCTGTGATGGGGAGTGATCAGATCACTCCCCATCAGCGCTGAAGATGGCGATACCCGCCCCCTCCAGCGCTCTAGCCTATAGAAGGGGCTCTGACTGCCCCTTCTATAGGTGGAGACAGGATCACTGTGATTGACTGTTTAAACAGCCAATCACAGTGATCCTGGGGGTGTGGTGGGAAATCCACCCCCCTGACCTCAAGCCCCGATGATCTGTGATAGGAATCACAGAGCATCGGGGACTGATGGCGGTTCCTGCAGCAACAGTGCCGCAGTAACCGCTATGACATTGTACAACGTCACAGGTCGGGAAGGCACAGACTTTCATGACGTTGTACAACGTCAAAGGTCGGGAAGGGGTTAAAAGAGCACAGTCTGTATGGCAAAGATGAACACCCATAGACTTTGCTGGGATGTCATTTGAGTGATTCGTTTTCTGAAGTGCAATGCAAAAAATGGATCAAAAACGCACAGTCTGAATGTTGCCTTACACACATTAACATAAGGCACAAGCCCTGTTTCTGAGGTGTCACTAAGGCGGCCGTCACACGCATCAATCTTGTGAGTGATATTGTTAGCGATCACATGCACGCGCGATCGATAACAATATCGTTCACATCGTTGGTGAGCTGTCACACAGGCAGACTCACCAGTGAAGTGGACCAGCAAGATCGCTGGTAACTATGGTACACATCGGGTTACTACGCGCCGCGCGGCGCTTAGTAACCCGACGTTTACCATACATACCATCTCACAGCATAGGCTCTGCCGCTGGGAGATCGTTCATCGTATTGTCACACACCACGATGATGCAGATTGATCAAGCGATTATCGCTTGATTTGAGGTCCGGCTCACAAATCTGCGATCAATCAAGCAATTTTACAATGTAAAATCGCTTGATTACACGCAGCGACGCACAAACGATATCGCTTAGCGATCAAAAAAGCAGATCGCTTAAACGATATCATTCAAGAAATTGATGCGTGTGACTGCCGCCTAACATGAAGATGATTTTTGTTACACACGCAGGACAAAAATCTGCACCTTCCCTGTACCAAAACTCGCATCGTGCGCATGACATCTTTTTTGGTGATTTTCCCCTCCAAAAATCCGCACCACTGTTCTTCCTTGCGAACACATCTTAAGGGCTCATTCACACATTGGTTTTACCAATACATTAAGTGCCGTGAGTGATTATCACATTATATCCTATAGAGTTTTTCACTGCCTATTTTTAATGAAAAATATTGGAATCTGAGAGATCTCAGTGGTTGATACCATCTTTTCAGTTAGCCAGTAAAAAGTAAGTGAAGCAAGCTTTCGGGACACTATGGCCCCTTCATCAGGCTGATCATGACACAAATTTGAAGACACATACATCTACTATATAATCTCCTGTGTCTGTCTGATGCCAAAATCGCGCACCAGCGCTCATTGGTTGCCGCCAGCAGCGGCAACCAATGAGCGCTGCATATGCAAAAAGTCACGCGCATTCAAAATGAGAAGATTATACAGTCGCTGTAACCTGGCGACAGCGACGCACAGGCGTCGCTATCGCCAGGCTACATGCGCACAGCCGCAGCGACCCCCGGCACCGGCACCCGCCGTCTCCCCTCTCGCCTCCCGTTGTTCTCACCAGTCTTCTTCCTGTACAGCGGTCATGTGACAGGGCGGGCTGATGTGACGTCACACAGCCCGCCCTGTCTCATGACCGATGTACACAGTGCGACGCTGCAGAAGACAGGTGAGAACAGATATATATATATATACACACACACAAAAGAGGGAGAAGCAGCACTTTATTCCAGATATGGATGGTGCAATTCAGTCCAGAGGAAGGCTGGAGGAAGGTCTGAGGACCGAAACGTCCGTACAGTACCTGAAGGCAAATAATGGCAATAACATTGGAACCTGAGTGCTGCGGTTCATTTACTGGCCTATATATATTTTTTTAGATTATAATATATTAATATAATATATATATATATATATATATATATATATATATATATATATATATAATATTATATATATATATATATATATATACTAGCTGTGAGCCCGATGCAAATGCATCGGGATTCTAGAACATGCATTAATTTGATTATAGTAGTTATAGCTGTTAGCCTGATGCAAATGCATCGGGTATCTAAAATATGTTTATTGTTTTTTTAAAGATTTTTAAATAATAATCGCATCATCAATAGCAATAATATAAGCCATAGCATTATTATTAGCAGTAATAGCAGTATTAATAGCATTATTAGCAGTATTATGAGCATTAATAACAGTATTAATAGCATTAATAGCATTATTATTAGCATTAATAGCATTATTAATAGCATTATTAGCATTAATAATAGCATTAATAACATTATTAATAGCATTAATAGCATTATTATTAGCATTAATAGCATTAATAATAGCATTATTAGCATTAATAATAGCATTAATAACATTATGAATAGCATTAATAGCATTATTATTAGCATTAATGCATTATTAATAGCATTAATAAATGCATAATAATTAGCATATTAATAGCATTAATAGCATTAATTAATAGCATTAATAGCATTTTAATATAGCATTATTAATAGCATTAAATAGCATTATTATTAGCATTAATAGCATTAATATGCATTAATAGCATTAATAATAGCATTATAACATTAAATAGCATTAATAGCATTATGATTAGCATTAATAGCATTATTAATTAGCATTAATAGTCATTAATAATGCATTAATAGCATTATAATAATTAGCATTAATAGCATAATTAATAGCATTAATAGCATTATTAATAGCATTAATAGCATTATTATTAGCATTAATAGCATTATTAATAGCATTAATAGGATAAATATTAGCATTAATAGCATTAATAGCATAATTAATAGCATTATTAATAGCATATAGCATTATATAGCATTAATAGCATTATTATTAGCATTAATAGCATTAATAATGCATTATTAGCATAATAATAGCATTAATAGCATTATTAATAGCATTAATAGCATTATTGATTAGCATTAATAGCATTATTATTAGCATTAATAGCATTAATAATAGCATTAATAGGATAATTATATAGCATTAATAGCATAATTAATAGCATTAATAGCATTAATTTAATAGCATTAATAGCATTATTATTAGCATTAATAGCATTAAATATAGCATTAATAGATAATAATTAGCATATAAATAGCATTAATAGCATTATATTAATTAGCATTAATAGCAATTAATTATACATTAAGCTATTAATAGCATATTAATAGCATTATATAGCATTAATAAATATGCATTATTAGCATTAATAAATAGCATTATTACATTAATTAATAGCATTAATAGCATTATTATTAGCATTAATAGCATTAATAGCATTATTAGCATTAATAGCATTAATAATACCATGAATAGGATTAAATATTAGCATTAATAGATAATTAATAGCATTAATAGCATTATTAATAGCATTATTATTAGCATTAATAGGAAAATATTAGCATTAATAGCATTAATTAATAGCATATTAATAGCATTATAATAAATTATTAGCATTAATAGCAAATTATAGCATTAATAGCATTATTTAGCATTAATAAAGCATTAATAAACATTATTATTATAGCATTAATTAATAGCATTAATAGCTATTATTAGCATTAAATTAGCATTAATAATACCATGAATAGGATAAATATTAGCATTAATAGCATATAATAGCATTAATAGCATTATTAATAGCATTATTATAGCATTAATAGGATAAATATTAGCATTAATAGCATTATTAATAGTATTAATAGCATTAATAGGATAAATATTAGCATTAATAGCAGAATTAATAGCATTAATAGCATTATTATTAGCATTAATAGCATTATTAATAGCATTAATAGCATTAATAATAGCATTAATAGCATTATTAATAGCATTATATAGCATTAATAGCATTAATAATACCATGAATAGGATAAATATTAGCATTAATAGCATTAATTAATAGCATTAATAGCATTATTAATAGCATTAATAGCATTATAGTAAATATTAGCATTAATAGCATTATTATTAGCATTAATAGCATTAATAGGATACATATTAGCATTAATAGCAAATTAATAGCATTATAGCATTATAATAGCATTAATAGCATTATATTAGCATTAATAGCATTAATAATAGCATTATTAGCATTAATAATAGCATTAATAGCATTAATGCATTATAATAATAGCATAAATATAGCATTAATAGATTATTAGCAATTAATAGCATTAATAGCAAATTAATAGCATTAATAGCATTATTAATAGCATTAATAGCATAATTAAATTAATAGCATTATTAGCATTATATAGCATTAATAGCATATTAATAGCATTAATGCATTATTATTAGCATAATAGC
Organism: Allobates femoralis; assembly: GCA_033576535.1. NCBI lineage: Eukaryota > Metazoa > Chordata > Amphibia > Anura > Aromobatidae > Allobates > Allobates femoralis. Next base: position 141,095,051 of record JARQOC010000011.1, read on the forward strand.
ATTAATTAGCATTTATTAGCATTAATGACATTATTAATAGCATTAATACATTATTATTAGCATTGATAATAGCATTATTATTAGCATTAATAGCATTATTATACATAATAGATATTATTAGCATATAATTATTATTATTAATACATTATTAGCATTATTAATAGCATTAATACATTATTTATAGCATTATAGCTTAATATATTATTAGCATTTAATAGCATTAATATTATTATAATTATTGTTTTATTAGCTTAATAGCATTATTATAGCTATTGATAATGCATTATACTTTTATTAGATAATGCTATATTATTAGCATTAATTAGCATATTATTGTAATTTTATTATTATTTTTTTTTAATTATTTTTTATTATTATTTATTATTTTATTATTTTATTTATTAATTATTTTTTAATTATTTTTTTTATTATTAAATTTATTATTTAGGCTGAGACCCAGTTCTCTTTCAGGTCCGCTGAAAGGGCTGATATAATTAGCATATATTTAATTTTTTTATTATTATTTTTATTGAATTATTTATTATTTTTAATTTATTTTTTTATTATTTTTTAATTATTTTTTAATTATTTTTTTTATTATTAAAATTTATTATTTTAGCTGAGACCAGTTCTCTTTCAGGTCCGCTTGAAGGGCTGATTAATTTGCATTATATTTTAATTTTTTTATTATTAATTTTATGATTATTATATTTTTATTTATTTTTTTATTATTTTTTAATTATTTTTTAATTATTTTTTTTATTATTAAATTTATTTATTTTTTTAAGTCAGACTGAGACGCAGTTCTCATTCAGGTCCGCTTTTTTTTTTTTTTTTATTTATTATTATTTTTTTTAATTGATTTATTATCATTTTATTTATTTTTTTATTATTTTTTAATTATTTTTAAATTATTTTTTTTATTATTAAATTTATTTATTTTTTTAAGTGAGAGTGAGACACAGTTCTCATTCAGGTCCGCCTTTTTTTTTCCCCATTGACATACATTACCGGTGTGTCGGCGATTTTATGGCCGCCGACCTGGTTCTATTTGTCGGCCCTAAAATCGCGGACACACCGCTAATGCATGTCTATGGGCAGTGAGCTCGAATTCTGATTGGTCGGCGTCCAATCCGAAATCGGGCTGACTGCCCATAGAGATGCATTAGCGGTGTGTCCGCGATTTTAGGGCCGACAAATAGAACCAGGTGGCCGGCTATAAAATCGCCGACACACCGGTAATGTATGTCAATGGGGAAAAAAAAAGGCGGACCTGAATGAGAACTGTGTCTCACTCTCACTTAAAAAAATAAATAAATTAAATAATAAAAAAAATAATTTAAAAAGAATTAAAAAATAATAAAAAAATAAATAAAAAATAATAAATAATTAAATAAAAATAATAATTAAAAAAAAAAAAATGCGGACCTGAATGAGAACTGCGTCTCAGTCTGACTTAAAAAAATAAATAAATTTAATAATAAAAAAAATAATTAAAAAAATAATTTAAAAATAATAAAAAAATGAGGGGCTCTTCTGATTGGCTGAGGGCAGTATACAGCGACCAATCAGAAGAGGGCCTCAGATCTCATTGAGGTAGAATGGCGGATTTTTCGTCCATTCTATCTTAATGAGAAGGAAGAGGACGTCGGAGGTGGAAGTTTGCGAAAAGAAGACAGAAGATCCCCGGGGCCGGACGAAGAGGCGGAGATGGCGGAAAGAAGAGAGAAGACCCCCGGGGCCGGAGGAAGAGGACGCCTGGGCGGACGGAGGACTTGTGGATCGGACGGACGATCAGATGACTTGAAGGCATGTAAGTGATTGACGGGGACGTTAGGTTAGGGGACGGCGGGGGCTTCGGGTGTAGGGCTTTAGGTGTTAGCGGTGTGAGCTTAGGAGGCGGCGGGGCTTAGAGGATAGGGGCTTAGGTGCGGCGGGGCTTAGGGGGCAGGGGGGGTAGGGGTTTAGGTGCGGAATCGGGGGTAGGGGGTTATGTGCGGCTTAGGGGGTAGGGGCTTGCGGCAGAGGGTAGTGGATTAGGGCGGCAGGGGGTAGTGGATTAGGGGGGTAGGGGCTTCGGCGGCGGGGTAGTGGGTTAGGGGTTAGGGCGGCAGGGGGTAGGGGCTGCGGCGGGGTAGTGGGTTAGGGCGAGCAGGGGGTAGGGGCTAGGTGCGGCAGAGTGTAGTGGGTGCGGCGGGGTAGTGGGTTAGGGCGGCAGGGGGTAGGGGCTTGCGGCAGAGGGTAGTGGCTGCGGCGGGGTAGTGGGTTAGGGCGGCAGGGGGTAGGGGCTTCGGCGGCGGGGTAGTGGGTTAGGGCGGCTTAGGGTGTAGGGGTGCGGCGGACTTAGGGGGTAGGGGTTTAGGTGCGGCGGGTGGGGGCTTGGCGGCGGGAGCTTAGGAGGCTGCGGGGCTTAGGGGGTAGGGGCTTAGGTGCGGCGGGGCTTAGAGGGTAGGGGGTTAGGTGCGGCGGGGCTTACGGGGTAGGGTCATAGGTGCGGCGGGTCGGGGCTTAGGGTGTAGGGGTGCGGGGGCAGGGGGCTGTAGTGTACAGCGCGTAGTGGCTTAGGGCGGCAGGGGGCTGTAGTGTACAGCGCGATGGTATACTACAGTCCCATGGCGCTTATGGGCATGGGACTGTAGTATACTATAGCGGTGTACACTACAGTCGTATGGGCTTAGGGCAGCAGGGGGCTGTAGTGTACAGCGCGATGGTATACTACAGTCCCATGGCGCTTATGGGCATGGGACTGTAGTATACTATAGCGGTATGGGCTTAGGGCGGCAGGGGGCTGTAGTGTACAGCGCGATGGTATACTACAGTCCCATGGCGCTTATGGGCATGGGACTGTAGTATACTATAGCGGTGTACAGGGGTAGGTGCGACGGGGCTTACGGGGTAGGGGCATAGGTGCGGCGGGTCGGGGCTTAGGGTGTAGGGGTGCGGCGGACTTAGGAGGTAGGGGTTTAGGTGTGGCTGGTGGGGGCTTGGCGGCAGGAGCTTAGGAGGCTGCGGGGTTTAGGGGGTAGGGGCATAGGTGCGGCGGGTCGGGGCGTAGGGTGTAGGGGTGCGGGGGCAGGGGGCTGTAGTGTACAGTGCGTAGTGGCTTAGAGCGGCAGGGGGCTGTAGTGTACAGCGCGATGGTCTACTACAGTCCCATGGCGCTTATGGGCATGGGACTGAAGTATACTATAGCGGTGTACACAACAGTAGTATGGGCTTCTGTGGCTTGGTTAGTGGTAGGTGTCAGCTTCGCGGGCATTGCTTCGCGAGGCTCCAACGACTCGCAATGCCCGCTTTGCGGGCATTGCTTCGGGAGTCGCCGTGGCCGCGTAGCGGCCACGGACAGAGTCCAGAAGATGAAACCTGGACTCGCTAACCAAGCCACCGGAAGCAGCGCCGCTCCGACGGAAGTCAGCTACGGCAATTATATAATAGATATATATATATATATATATATATATATATATATATATATTTCACTCACGTTGACCAAACAAGTTCTGTTAGTCACGGTACGTCAACTACATACATATTCTAGAATACCCGTTGCGTTACAATCGGGCCACCATATAGTATATACCGTATTTTCCGCACTATAAGGCGCACCTAAAAGACTAAGATTTTCCCAGAAATCATAGGTGCGCCTTATAGTGCAGTGCGCCTTATATACGGATTTTTCCAGGAAAATTTAGCACCTCCCAGAAAATAAGGCATACCTTTGTGCCGCAATATCCTCCGTCCCCGCCATTCCCCTCTGTCCGGTGCCTGCCTGGCATCGCTGTGCGGGGACGTGATCACCAGCCGCCGTCCCCGCCATCCATGCTGGTGCCGGTGCCTGCCTCACATCACTGTGCGGGGACGCGATCACCAGCCGCCGTCCCCGCTGTCGTGTCCGGTGCCGCCGCTGCATCGGGCGCGCTCACAGCCCAGGAGCCCATCAGCCAATCACAGCTCCGCCCAGGAGCCTTGAGCCAACCCGAGGCCAGCTGACGTCAGCCCATAGCCTCTGATTGGCTGAGGGCTCCAGCGCTGTCATTGGCTGTGGGCTCCAGCGCTGTGATTGGCTGAGGGCTCCAGCGCTGTGATTGGCTGAGGGCTCCAGCGCTGTGAGTGCCTTGCCACACAGTACAGTAAGTGTGTGTGTGTGTGTCTGAGTGTGTATGTGTGCGTGTGTGTGTGTGTGTGTGTGTGTGTGCGTGTCTGACTGTGTGGGATGCTGGAGGGTGATGGGAGGCTACACAGGGATGCTGGAGGGTGATGGGAGGCTACACAGGGATGCTGGAGGGCGATGGGATGCTACACAGGGATAATGGAGGGTGATGGGAGGCTACACAGGGATACTGGAGGGTGATGGGAGGCTACAGAAGGATGCTGGAGTGTGATGGGAGGCTACACAGCGATGCTCGAGGGTGATGGGATGCTACACAGGGATGCTGGAGGGTGATGGGAGGCTACACAGTGATGCTCGAGGGTGATGGGATGCTACACAGGGATGCTGGAGGGTGATGGGAGGCTACACAGGGATACTGGAGGGTGATGGGAGGCTACACAGGGATACTGTAGGGTGATGGGAGGCTACAGAAGGATGCTGGAGGGTGATGGGAGGCTACACAGCGATGCTCGAGGGTGATGGGAGGCTACAGAGGGATTTTTTTTATAGTAATATGGTGCGCCTTATAATCCGGTGCGCCCTATATATGGACCAAGACAGCTTAAAAGTCATTTTTTGAGGGTGCGCCTTATAATCCGGTGCGCCTTATAGTGCGAAAAATACGGTACATATGCACGGTTATATGATAAACACGACAGGTGGTGTAAAGCAGAGTCAAGCTAGTGAGGGGTAGAGGAGCTGGGAAGGTAAAGTCAAAATTCCAAGATAAGAGGAACCGATTGTATTATTGTTCTATGATTAGTGGCCTGGGGAGACCTGAAGATTCCTCAGTGAGTGTAGAAAGCCAAAAATCCATGCGAGACAGTTCACATAAGAAGTGTCAAACGTTTATTGTCCTCTAACTGGAGTCTGTTGGAAGATGTGATATCCCCAAACACCCTTTCATCTATTATATAAAACCCGAAGGCCACTTCCGCCCAAAATCCGCTTCCGCTTCCGTGATGGCCTCCCTCCTGTGTCAAACACCGGAACCGGAAGCACCAGACCCACAGAGCCCCAGCCACCGGCCCTGCACAGAGCCCCGTCTGCGCCCACCCACATCCGGCCCACAGCCCTGCTGCCCCATCACCCCCCTGCCTGTCACCATAGCCATCCTCCACTGCCCGCGCTCCCCGCCTGTCACAACACTTCCCCCCGCTGCCCCATCACCCCCCTGCCTGTCACCATAGCCGCCCTCCACTCTCCGGTCACCCCCCACTCTCCTGTCACCCCCCCGCCTCTTACCACAGCTCCCTCCAGCCAGCCACGATCTCTATTCATGGGGCTTGAGGACCTCTGATGACGTCACGATGATGGGTGGAGTCACATATCACATGACCGTGACGTCATCAAAGGTCCTGTCCCGATCTCACCTACTCTGCCTATTCATCCCCCTGCGCTGCACACTGACCCACGATCTCCTCACCCCCGCTCTGCCCACCCACCCCCACACTGACCACTGACCCTCACTCTGCCCCTGACCCCCACACTGACCCCCACTCTGACCACCCACCCCCACACTGACCACTGACCCCCACTCTGCCCCTGACCCCCACTCTGACCACCCACCCCCACACTGACCCCCACTCTGCCCCTGACCCCCACTCTGACCACTCACCCCTCTCTGCCCCCCTCACCGCCCCCCTCACCCCACTCTGCCCCTGCTCTGCCCACTGACCCCCACTCTGACCACTGGCCCCCACTCTGCCCACTCACCCCCAAACTCTGCCCACTCACCCCCCTACTCTTCCCCCTGACCCCCTCTCTGCCCCCTCACCCCCACTCTGCCCACTGACCCCCACTCTGCCCCTGCTCTGCCCACTGACCCCCACTCTGACCACTGGCCCCCACTCTGCCCACTCACCCCCAAACTCTGCCCACTCACCCCCCTACTCTTCCCCCTGAACCCCTCTCTGCCCCTGACCCCCACTCTGACCACTCACCCCCCAACTCTGCCCCCTCACCCTCTCTCTGCCCCCCTCACCCCCACTCTGCCCCTGCTCTGCCCACTGACCCCCACTCTGACCACTGGCCCCCACTCTGCCCACTCACCCCCAAACTCTGCCCACTCACCCCCCTACTCTTCCCCCTGACCCCCTCTCTGCCCACTGACCCCCACTCTGCCCCTGACCCTGCTCTGCCCACTGACCCCCACTCTGACCACTGACCCCACTCTGACCACTGACCCCAACTCTGCCCACTCACCCCCCAACTCTGCCCACTCACCCCCTCTGCCCCCTCACCCCCTGCTCTGCCCACTGACCCCCACTCTGCCCCTGACCCTGCCCACTCACCCCCACTCTGCACACTGACCCCCACTCTGCCACTGCTCTGCCCACTGACCCCCACTCTGACCACTGGCCCCCACTCTGCCCACTCACCCCCAAACTCTGCCACTCACCCCCCTACTCTTCCCCCTGAACCCCTCTCTGCCCCCTCACCCCCACTCTGCACACTGACCCCCACTCTGCCCCTGCTCTGCCCACTGACCCCCACTCTGACCACTGGCCCCACTCTGCCCACTCACCCCCAAACTCTGCCCACTCACCCCCCTACTCTTCCCCTGAACCCCTCTCTGCCCCCTCACCCCCACTCTGCACACTGACCCTCTCTCTGCCCCTGACCCTGCTCTGCCCACTCACCCCCACTCTGACCACTGACCCTCACTCTGCCCACTCACCCCCAAACTCTGCCCACTCACCCCCCTACTCTTCCCCCTGACCCCCTCTTTGCCCCCTCACCCCCACTCTGCACACTGACCCCCACTCTGCCCCTGACCCTGCTCTGCCCACCCACCCCCACTCTGACCATTGACCCCCACTCTGACCCTGCCCACTCACCCCCACTCTGACCACTGACCCCAACTCTGCCCACTCACCCCCCAACTCTGCCCACTCACCCCCCAACTCTGCCCACTCACCCCCTCTGCCCCCTCCACCCCCACTCTGCCCCTGCTCTGCCCACTGACCCCCACTCTGACCACTCACCCCCAAACTCTGCCCACTCACCCCCTCTCTGCCCCCTCACCCACATTCTGCCCACTCACCCCCTCTCTGCTCACTCACCCCCTCTCTGTCCACTCACCCACCATTATGCCCACTGACCATGCTCTGCCCACTCACCCTGCTCGCCCCATTGACCCCTCACACTGGCCACTCATCCTGCTCTGCCTACTCACCCCCCACTGACCCCTCACACTGACCCTGCTCTGCCCACTGACCCCTCACTGACCCTGCTCTGCCCACTCACCCTGCTCAGCCCACTCACCCCTCACACTGCCCACTGACCCTCCTCTGCCCACTGAACATGCTCTGCCCACTGACCCCTCAATGCCCACTCACCCTGCTCTGCCCACTGACCCCTCACACACCCCACTGACCCTGCTCTGCCCACTCACCCCTCACACTGACCCTGCTCTGCCCACTGACCCTCACACTGCCCACTCACCCCTCACACTGCCCTACTCACGCCTCACACTGCCCACTGAACATGCTATGCCCACTTACCCTCTCACACTGCCCACTGACCATGCTCTGGCCACTGACCCCTCACACTGCCTACTGACCCTGCTCTGCTCATTTACTCCCGCTCTGCCCACTCACCCCCGCTCTGCCCACTCGCCCCTGCTTTTACCACTCACCCTGGCCTGCCCACTGACCACCCTCTGTTCACTCACCCCCCGCTCTGCCCTTTCACCATGCCCACTGACCCCTGCTCTGCCAACTGACCGTGCCCACTCACCCATGCTCTACCCACTCACCCTTCTCTGCCCACTCACTGTGCCCACTGACCGCCGCTCTGCCCACTAACCCCTGTTCTGCCCACTGACTGTGCCCAATAACCCTTGCTATGCCCACTAAACCCTGCTCTGCCCACTCACCCCTGCTCTACCCACTGATTTTTCCCACTAACCCCTGCTGTGCCTACTGACTGTGCCCACTGACCCCTGCTCTGCCCAATCACTCTGCCCATTAACCCCTGCTCTGACCACTGACCCCCGCTATGACCCTGCTCTGACCACTGATGCCCCAATCCTGCTCACTGACCATGCTCTGCCCATTCACCCCCCACTCTGCCCACTCACCCCCGCTCTGCCCTCTGACCCTGCTCTGCCTACCTACCCCCCCCCCCTCTGGCTACTGACCATGCCCACTGACCCCAGCTCTGCCTACTGACCCTGCTCTGACTACTGATTATGCCCACTGACCCCTGCTCTGCCCAATGACTCTGCCCACTAACCCTGCTCTTCCCACTCATCCCCCACTCTGCCCACTGACCCCCGCTTTGCCCACTCACCCCCAGCAGATCGGTTTCCCAGCCAACGACAGCTCCTGTCCTGCCACCTACAAGACGGGTGGAGCGAGCCGCTGCAGGGTAAGTATCCTCACTGAGGTTTTTTTATTTTTATTATCACCATGAAGGGGAGGGGGGTGTGCAGCCCCAGAGGGAGGGCGGCCGCACAGACTGGAGGCCCAGAGGGACGGGTGCCGCGGGGAGCGGAAGGGGTCAGGAGGAGCGCCTCCATCCTGCCCCCCCTATCCATCCTGCCCCCCCTATCCATCCTGCCCCCCAACACCATCCTGCCCCCCCGACTCCATCCCGCACCCCCACCACCATCCTCACCCCCCGCCAACATCCTGCCCCGCCCCCTACATCCTCCCCCCTCCCCCACCACCATCCTGCCCTGCCATCTCCATCCTGCCCTGCCGCCTCCATCCTGCCCTGCCTTCTCCATCCTGCCTCGCTCTGTCCATCCTGCGCCACTCACCTCCATCCTGCCCCTCCGTCTCCATCCTGCCCCTCCGTCTCCATCCTGCCCCTCCGTCTCCATCCTGCCCCTCCGTCTCCATCCTGCCCCTCCGTCTCCATCCTGCCCCTCCGTCTCCATCCTGCCCCTCCGTCTCCATCCTGCCCCGCCCCCTCCATCCTGCTCCGCCGCCTCCATCCTGCTCCGCCCCCTCCATCCTGCTCCGCCCCCTCCATCCTGCTCCGCCCCCTCCATCCTGCTCCGCCCCCTCCATCCTGCTCCGCCACCCCATCCTGCTCCGCAACCCACCATCCTGCCCCCCTTGCACCTTCCTGCCCCCCTTGCACCTTCCTGCCCCGCTCACTCCATCCTGCCCCGCTCACTCCATCCTGCCCCGCTCGCTCCATCCTGCCCCGCTCGCTCCATCCTGCCCCGCTCGCTCCATCCTGCCCCGCTCGCTCCATCCTGCCCCGCTCGCTCCATCCTGCCCCGCTCGCTCCATCCTCACCCCCGCTGTTCTTGCTCCCCCGCCTCCATCCTGCCCTCACGCTTACTCATCCTGCCCCGCTTGCTCCATTCTGCTCATCTGCCTCCATCCTGCTCCTCCCGCTCCATCCTGCTCAATCCTGCCCCTTCGGCTTCATCCTGCTCCTCCGCCTCCATCCTGCCCCGCTCAATCCATCCTGCCCCCCCGCTCTTCTTGCTCCCCCGCCTCCATCCTGCCCCGCTCGCTCCATCCTGCCCCCCCCGCCTCCATCCTGCCCCCCCGCCTCCATCCTGTTGCCCCGCCTCCATCCTGTTGCCCCGCCTCCATCCTGTTGCCCCGCCTCCATCCTGTTGCCCCCCGCCTCCATACTCTTTCCCCACTCGCTCCATTCTGCCCCCCCAACACAATCCTGCCCCCCCTCACCTCCTCAGCTGATTGCTTGCCCAGGCAACTACAGGTCCTAAAGGCCTGTAGGACCTACAAGGCGGAGGCGGAGCGAGCCGCCGGACAGCTGAGTATCCTCACTGAGGATTTTTTTTATTTTTACTGTGGACGACCGGGGGCCAGGAGGAGTGGGGGACCGCGGTCACCGCAGTATTGCCATATACCAGAGTGCTGCTATACATGTGCTTTAATGTACTGCCATATACCATAGTGCTGCTATACATGTACTGTAATGTACCGCCATATACCATAGCACTGCTATACATGTACTGTAATGTACCGCAATATACCATAGTGCTGCTATACATGTGCTATAATGTACCACCATATACTATAGTGCTGCTATACATGTACTGTAATGTACCGCCATATACTATAGTGCTGCTATACATTTACTATAATCTACCGCCATATACTATAGTGCTGCTATACATGTGCTCTAATTACCACCATATACCATCGTACTGCTATATATATATCTTATATATAAAAACCGAAGGCCACTTCCCGCCAATCCGCTCAACTTCCGTGATGGCCTGCGCCCTGTGTCAAAGACCGGAACCGGAAGTACCAGACCCACGAGCGGTGAGCGCATAGCGCTCACCGCGAGCCGCTGTCAAAATGGCACAGCGCCTCGCCGTGGGCGCTAAAGCGCCACCACTCGCCGTTATCCCGCCACCGGCCCTGCACAGAGCCCCGTCTGCGCCCACCCACATCCGGCCCACAGCCCTGCTGCTCACCGCCCACTCTCCATCAGGGACCGCCATCCCGCCACTGGCTCCGCACACAGCCTGCTGTGCGCCCACCAACATGCGGGAACCGGCCCGGACCGCCCCACACTCCGGTGTGCGGCCTCCGCCGGCACCGCTCCCAGTCCTGCCACTCTCTCCACACACCCGGTGACTCTCCTCCATCACGGAGCTAGCCCCGCCCGCACTCCGGGGCCGGCCTCCGGAACCGCCGCCAGCCTTGCCGCTGACCGCCAACAGCCCAGTGAGTGTTCAGCCCTCCAGCCTCCGTTATCCTCTGCCCCCCCAGCCTCCGCTCTCCTCTGCCCCCCCAGCCTCCGCTCTCCTCTGCCCCCCCAGCCTCCGCTCTCCCCTGCCCCCCCAGCCTCCGCTCTCCTCTGCCCCCCCAGCCTCCGCTCTCCTCTGCCCCCCCAGCCTCCGCTCTCCTCTGCCCCCCCAGCCTTCCGCCTCCTCTCTCTGCCCCCCCAGCCTCCGCTCTCCTCTGCCCCCCCAGCCTCCGCTCTCCTCTGCCCCCCCAGCCTCCGCTCTCCTCTGCCCCCCCAGCCTCCGCTCTCCTCTGCCCCCCCAGCCTCCGCTCTCCTCTGCCCCCCCAGCCTCCGCTCTCCTCTGCCCCCCAGCCTCGCTCCCTTGCCCCCAGCCTCGCTCTCCTCTGCCCCCCCAGCCTCCGCTCTCCTCTGCCCCCCCAGCCTCCGCTCTCCTCTGCCCCCCCAGCCTCCGCTCTCCTCTGACCCCCCCAGCCTCCGCTCTCCTCTGACCCCCCAGCCTCCGCTCTCCTCTGACCCCCCAGCCTCCGCTCTCCTCTGACCCCCCAGCCTCCGCTCTCCTCTGACCCCCCAGCCTCCGCTCTCCTCTGACCCCCCAGCCTCCGCTCTCCTCTGACCCCCCACCTCCCTCTCCTCTGACCCCCAGCCTTCCCCCCTCCTCTGCCCCCCCAGCCTCCGCTCTCCTCTGCCCCCCCAGCCTCCGCTCTCCTCTGCCCCCCCAGCCTCCGCTCTCCTCTGCCCCCCCAGCCTCCGCTCTCCTCTGCCCCTCAGCCTCCGCTCTCCTCTGCCCCCCCAGCCTCCGCTCTCCTCTGCCCCCCCAGCCTCCGCTCTCCTCTGCCCCCCCCAGCCTCCGCTCTCCTCTGCCCCCCCAGCCTCCGCTCTCCTCTGCCCCCCCAGCCTCCGCTCTCCTCTGCCCCCCCAGCCTCCGCTCTCCTCTGCCCCCCCAGCCTCCGCTCTCCTCTGCCCCCCCAGCCTCCGCTCTCCTCTGCCCCCCCAGCCTCCGCTCTCCTCTGCCCCCCCAGCCTCTGCTCTCCTCTGCCCCCCCAGCCTCCGCTCTCCTCTGCCCCCCAGCCTCCGCCCCCTCCCTCCTCTGACCCCTCCCTCCTCTAACCCCTCCAGTTTCTGCCTCCTCCCTCCTTTCCCCCTCCAGCCTCTGCCCCCTCCAGCCTGTGCTGCACTCACTGCTGACCACTGAGCCACCGCACTCTCTGCTGACCACTGAGCCACCGCACTCACTGCTGACCACTGAGCCACCGCACTCACTGCTGACCACTGAGCCACCGCACTCACTGCTGACCACTGAGCCACCGCACTCACTGCTGACCACTGAGCCACCGCACTCACTGCTGACCACTGAGCCACCGCACTCACTGCTGACCACTGAGCCACCGCACTCACTGCTGACCACTGAGCCACCGCACTCACTGCTGACCACTGAGCCACCGCACTCACTGCTGACCACTGAGCCACCGTATACTCTGCTAACCACTGAGCCGCCTGTATACACACAATTAATTTCACAGCACTCCCCTATTACTAAATAAACTCTATATAGATTCTAGACTACCCGATTCTTTAGAATCGGGCCACCATCTAGTTTTATATAAAAACGCATAAATCTGTGATATCCCCAAACGCCCCTTCATTTTATATAAAACTGCATAACTGATTTACAAACCAAACACACCCACTAAAGTCAGTAGGTCAATGAGGAGAAGAGAAAACAAAAATATAGTACAGTGTGACATCCAAGTTGCATCAGTGTGCACTTTGTCTGATTTGTTTTGAAAAGGTTTTTCTTTTTTTTAGCATACAAGATAAATGGATAACGCAGACACAAACAAAACCTAAATACAAATTGTATATAGTGCAGAGATGAAACCTTTATCCAGTGCATACACGTACCGTACTGTGTGAGGTGACCATCCTCTGTGCCCACACACATTTTGCAGTTGAAAGGCACCTACCTGGTATTGTTTATGGATAACCACACTGTTGGTAAGACTCTTGTCAAGGCATAAAGCTGCAAATTTGCGACATGTGTTCTTCACATTAAGTATCAGATCTGTCTTTGGAATGTAGCTTAGAATTTGCAGCAGGATTTCATCTGACAGATCAGTTGGGTTAAAACAGCAGCTTTCAATTTTCTCATGGCTCCAAACCTAGAAGAAAAACACCCATTAGTTATACCTTCGAATACAAAAACAACTTTTATCCCACCTCTGACAATATTTTTTTTTTTTTTAAAAGTAAACAGGTTATTAAAAATAATAAAACGAATACCTTACCAATCGCCACCATTTATCACCTAACATTGCCTATGTTGTCTGCAGATCTTTGTAGGCACTTACCCATTGAATGTATTTACACAACTTCCCCTGATCCACAATCAGGATTGCCAGCGTTCTGGATGCAGTGGGTTTTCTCTTGTCGAAACACTAGTGTCCTGTGCAGAAGACTGCGCAGTCAGTGTACAAGATCAGGATTACTGACACATCGTATTTCCCGGTGTTCTCCCTTTCAGAACACTAGCGTTTCTGCAAGAATAAATAAACATGCTGGAGGTCGGAAACCCACACTGTGTGTCAATTTACAGATAGTCTACAAGAGTCATGGTGGGCATGGCATTTTGATAAATCCATCCAATGTGCTTGTACTGTACCACACAACATTATGGACACAGCAAAAATACATCGCTTCCAAAAAGCTGGAAATGACTGAGTGCACTAACCCTAAGCCCCTTATTCATAAAAAATAAAAGGCACTTTTGAATTTCATACCAGCCCCCTTCCTCTTTATACGGCCTATAAACCCTTGCATCTGTCCCTTACGCAGAGCAGGTTTTAGACAAAGTGGGGCCCTAAATGCTCACATATTTTACCATCATGCTTAACCATTTAGGTTGCAATTACATATATAGAGTTCAGGTTGGTAAATGATGGCGATTGACAATATTCAAGTCCTTCAGTGCTTGTTTCCTAGACTTCTTAAAGGTACTTCACACACAGCAACATCGCTAGCGACATCGCTACAACGTCACAGGTTTTGTGACGCAACAGCGACCTCACTATGTGTGACACGTAGCAGCGATCAGGCCCCCGCTGAGAGATCGCTGATAGTTACAAATCGTTCAGGACCATTTCTAGGTCGCTGCGCTCCCACTGGGCAGCATGCATCGCTGTTTGACAGGGGCAACAACTAACGATCTCAATATTACGTCCGAGAGTGACAGGCTCCCAACGACCTCTGTATTATTCCGTATCGTTGCTGCATCGTTGGTGAGATCTGACTGTTTGACATCTCACCAGCGACCACATAGCGACGCACCAGCGATCCCGGCTAGGTCGTATCGTAGTCGTGATTGCTGGAGAGTTGTAGCGTGTTAAAGGACCTAATGCAGGATGGTAAAGAATGATTAGCATAGCAAAATCACTACTAGATCAATCTCACCTCTACAGTTTATCAGCAGCACTTCGATGAGCCAATGAGAACAATGATTTTTGTTAAACCATGAACAGTCCAATAACTCAGTGAATAAGCAGCATTTTGCTAGTTCGTTGGGTGATTGTTGACATGTTTAAGACTATGAACTCTCATTTGCGCTGCCAGGATTTATAAATGTAGATTCTACACTTTATGTAACGCAAACATATATACACATACGTGTAGACCCACATAGCACACACACATATATTCATCCCACACACACATATTATATACTAGAAATAGGCCAGATGCTATTGCATCGGGAGGGCAGTGATGTTAGGATGGGGGCGGGTTCTGTTGTGGGTCGAAGAGCAGCTGTCTTTCCACTCCGTCCACCTTCCCACCCCCCCTTATGCGGTCGTCTTTTCTTATGTGTACTCTCCCTTCAGCGGTCTTCCCCCTGTGTGCTGTCTCTGTACCCCACTGTACAGTTTTTTCCCCTCATCTACTCTCTTATTTGTGTTGTCCTCCCTGTATGTGGTCTCTCTTTCCTCTATGGTGTGTCCTTTGAGCTGTCATCACCCTGTCAGCTCCCCCATGCACCCTATCTCCCTCTGTGCGCTCGCTCTCCTTACGTGCGCGCTCTCTCCTTCGGTGATCTGTCCCTCCGTGCACGCGCTCTCTCCTTCCGTGATCCCACTCTCTGTGTGCACTGTCTTCTTCCATGTACAGCCCCTCCTGTTGTTGCTTTGTACCTCAGTGTGCGCTCTCTGGCCCCCATTTAGTCTTTCTGCCTCCCCCCGTATTGCTTCTGTCCCCCCTGTAGTCTTTCTGGCCCCACTGTACTGTTTCTGCCCCCCGTATTGTTTGTGGCCCCCGTACTGGTTCTTGCTCCCCGGTATTGTTTGTGCCCCGCGTACTGTTTCTGGCCCCTGTGCTTTTTCTACCCTCCTTGTACTGTTTCTGGCCCCCTGAGCAATTTTTCTGCTCCCCTGTCCCCCTCCCGTGCTCCCTTTCTGCCCCCTCCCTTGTACTGGTTGTGGCCCCCCCATCCTCTCTTTCAGCCCTCCAATTCTCTTTCTGCCCCCCTGTCCCCCCATGTGTTCTATTTCTGCCACCCTGTCCCCCCATGCTCTTTCTGCCCCCTCCTCTGTACGGTTTCTGCCCCCCCCCGTGCTCTCTTTCAGCCCCTCCATTCTCTTTTCGTCCCCTGTCCCCCCATGTGTTCTCTTTCTGCCCCCCGACCCCCATGTGTTCTCTTTGTGCCCCCCTGTTTCCCCATGTGTTCTCTTTCTGTCCCCCGTCCCCCATGCTCTCTTTCTGCCCCCTCCCCTGTACTGTTTCTAGCCCCCTGTCCTCTCTTTCTGGCCCCATATCCCCCATGTGTTTTCTTTCTGCCCCCCCTGGTGTTCTCTTTCTGCCCCCCTGTCCACCCATGTGTTCTCTTTCTGCCTCCTGTCTTCTTTTTTGGCCTTCTGTTCCCCCCATGCTCTCTTTCAGCCCCCCCCACTCTCTTTCTGTTCCCTCTTCGCTGGGGTTGCCAGGACGCTGCAAGTGTTAAAGTGGTTGTCCGGGCTTGTGCTATATTTCATATGTGTATCTAGCCTGCAGAATGTTGACAATATGTAATATACAAGCTGTCAACATTCTGCATTATTACCTAGATATCATATATTTTGTGCCTGGGGCAGAACGTCTAGGGGTGGTGTGTGTGCATGGAACAGGGAACTTGTCGTTCCTCCTACAGCACAGTAAACACACACCCTCCCCCCACTGTGTAACATGGCGAGCCACCTCCAGATCATCATACAACCCGCCCCCTCCCATTCTACAGTAATCCTATCTATCCCCATGCAGCATGCCCATCCCCTAATGTCCACCCACTCCCTGTGCACTTACACAAAGTGCCGACACTGCAGCTGTGCAAGCAATGTGGCACACTGTATCAGTGCAGCAGGGGGATATGTGCCCCCTCCATGCTCCCTCCGTACCCCCTCCTCTCATCCTGTCTGTGCTCCCCTCTGCCATCCAGGCAGATGAGGTCCCGGGTCCCTGCAGCCGCAGCCTCAGCCGGGATCTGTGCTCTGTGCTCTATTGCTCTGGACGTCTGAAGACACCGGGAGCCGATCACAGAGCACAGATCCCGGCTGAAGCTGTGGCTGCAGGGAACCGAAACCTCATCTGCCTGGATGGCAGAGGAGAGCACAGACAGGGTGAGAGGAGGGGGCACGGAGGGAGCATGGAGGGAGCAGCACTGATACAGTGTGCCATATCGGCGGCTCGCGATGCATGCGCCATCGCTCGCGGCGCTGGCATCCGGCCGCAGTGCATGCCGGAATAGCGGCACAGTGGCTGGATGCCAAAAACTGGCAATTATTACATAGGATATCATTTCATATAAACACACACCCAGTCTTGGCCAAAAGTGTTGGGATCCTTCCTTGCAATTGTTCCAGAAAATGAAGTATTTCTCCAAGAAAAATATTGCAATTACACATGATTTGTTATACATATCTTTAATTTTCTATGTGAGCATTGGAAAAACACAATAAAGCAGTGAATAAAAGGCACATGGGATATAATCTCAAAAAAAAAAACCCAAAACATATGTGCGTGCGTGTATGTAATATGTACATATCATATATAAATTATATACACGCACGCATGCGCACACACACGTGTATATCTATTATAATACTTGCCTACTGGCATCCGTCATCAACTACTGTGTGTTCAAGGCTATTTCCCAGAAGGCACCGCGGCACCGGAAACCATATTGGGACATGCAAGTGATGGGTGTCCAAATGTAGCGCGCGGTACCACCAGCGGGACAGTGCGGTACTAATAGCGGGACACCGCCACACATCTGCCTCCAGGATCAGACGCCACAAAATGATTCAGTGGCGCCATCTTTGTACAGGCAGATGATGATGTTAATTAGTCAACACTTACGTGTCAGTCAGCAGGCTGTGAATTTGTGAACTTGGTGAAAGCATCTGTTAAACAGTCTCAGTGAAAAGTGGAAGTATATATAAAAAAAATAAATAAATCATTAAATACATTACAACATTCACGAACCCTCAAAACAACACGTTATAGTTAGTGATGAGCGAGTGGTGTAATATTCGCACTAGCTATACTCATAACGAGTACTTTTTAATACTCGCATATTTGTCCGAATAGAGTCCAATGTTGGGCTCCGCCAACAAACCAAGCCATAAAACAAATTTTTCCAGGACAGACAGGGAGGGTTGGGCGTTTTCATATTTTTACTGCATGAAACACCTTGCTGTGCCCCCCAGAGAGCGTTTAACATTCAATCTGCTCTCACTGAGGTGCCAGTTCACTTTGTGCACTGAAGGTAGGCGGCAATATTTGTCAGATCGATAACGATCGACACATCACTCACAAGCATCAGCAATACTCGCCGAGTAACGATTATTGCGAATACCGTACTATTCGTGCGAATAGTAATGATTACACTTGCTCATCACTAGTTATAGCATGTCACGAACCCTCAAAAAGCACGTTATAGAGTTCCATGGACCATCAAAACGAACAAGTAATAGTGTGTCACAGCCTCTCAAACCAACACATAATAGCGTGTCACCGATCATCAAAAAAAACACAACATAGCATGTCAGAGACTCACAAACCAGCACAAGTGCACGTCCAAACCACCTGTAATTTAGGCTTGCCTAAACTACAGATATCAGTGCCAACATGACTCCTCCTAAAAAGTATGCCAATGACACTGAAAGGAAAGCAGCAAAGGTACAACGGCAAAGACAACAACATGCAAATGAGAGTCCTGAAGAACAATGCACATAAGCGTAGGTGTTATGCTGATAAAACTCCCTGATGCAAAAGTCATTAGATGATCACAGGATGTCATTTGATTGCGACAGTGCTGCAAACAGAAATCTGCAGTCCCAACAGCAATACCATGCTCACAAAATGACCAATCACAACCAGCACACCATGCCACCAAGTCTACAACTTGAATGTGTATGAGGTTAACTAATAATGCATTATCCCAACGCAAGCTAGGTCAGGAACAAGGTGCATTGGCCACAGCAAGGAGACTGTCACACAATGCAGAAGCACACAGTCTACAGCAAGGGACTCAAACACGCGGCCCACGGCACCGTGGACAAAGCAAGGACGCTGAGGTCCAGTATGCAGGAGGCCGCTGCGGTGCAGTGTGCTGGGGACTGCAGCTTTATTTAGCGGCCGCTACGACAAGCTCCTCCACTCAGCTACATCAATGGAAGCTGGTGGGCCAATCAGATCAGAGACCAGCAAGTGACGTCGGCATATGGCCGTATAGCGCGTGTGTGTGTGTGTGTGTGTGTGTGTGTGTGTGTGTGTGTGTGGTGTATAGCACGCGCGCGCGATACACACACACGCGCGCGCGCGCTATACACACACGCGCGCGCGGCTACACGCCGCGCGCAGCGCGTGTGTATAGCGCGCGCGTGTGTATAGCGCGCGCGTGTGTATAGCGCGCGCGTGTGTATAGCGCGCGCGTGTGTATAGCGCGCGCGCGCGTGTGTGTATAGCGCGCGCGCGTGTGTGTATAGCGCGCGCGCGCGCGTGTGTGTATAGCGCGCGCGCGCGTGTGTGTATAGCGCGCGCGCGTGTGTGTATAGCGCGCGCGCGTGTGTGTATAGCGCGCGCGCGGTGTGTATAGCGCGCGCGCGTGTGTGTATAGCGCGCGCGCGTGTGTATAGCGCGCGCGCGCGCGCGTGTGTATAGCGCGCGCGTGTGTATAGCGCGCGCGCGTGTGTATAGCGCGCGCGCGTGTGTATAGCGCGCGCGCGTGTGTGTATAGCGCGCGCGCGTGTGTATACGCGCGCGCGCGTGTGTGTATAGCGCGCGCGCGTGTGTGTATAGCGCGCGCGCGTGTGTATAGCGCGCGCGCGTGTGTATAGCGCACGCACGTGTGTATAGCGCGCGCGCGTGTGTGTGTTATAGCGCGCGCGCGTGTGTTATAGCGCGCGCGCGTGTGTATAGCGCGCACCGCGTGTGTGTATAGCGCGCGTGTGTATAGCGCGCGCGTGTGTATAGCGCGCGCGTGTGTATAGCGCGCGCGTGTGTATAGCGCGCGCGTGTGTATAGCGCGCGCGTGTGTATAGCGCGTGTGTATAGCGCGCGCGCGTGTGTGTATAGCGCGTGTATAGCGCGCGCGCGTGTGTATAGCGCGCCGCGCGGTGTGTGTGTATAGCGCGCGCGCGTGTGTGTGTGTGTATAGCGCGCGCGTGTGTGTATAGCGCGCGCGCGTCGTGTGTGTATAGCGCGCGCGCAGCGTGTGTGTATAGCGCGCGCGCGCGTGTGTGTATAGCGCGCGCGCGTGTGTGTATAGCGCGCGCGCGTGTGTGTATAGCGCGCGCGCGTGTGTGTATAGCGCGCGCGCGTGTGTGTATAGCGCGCGCGCGTGTGTGTATAGCGCGCGCGCGCTGTGTGTGTATAGCGCGCGCGCGCGCGCGTGTATAGCGCGCCGCGCGTATAGCGCGCGCGCGGTGTATAGCGCGCGCGCGTGTATAGCGCGCGCGGTGTGTATAGCGCGCGCGTGTGTATAGCGCGCGCGTGTGTATAGCGCGCTGCGTGTGTATAGCGCGCGCGTGTGTATAGCGCGCGCGCGCGTGTGTATAGCGCGCGCGTGTGTATAGCGCGCGCGTGTGTGTGTATACGCGCCGCGCGCGCGTATAGCGCGCGCGCGTGTATAGCGCGCGCGTGTATAGCGCGCGCGTGTATAGCGCGCGCGTGTATAAGCGCGCGCGTGTATAGCGCGCGCGCGCGTGTATAGCGCGCGCGCGTGTATAGCGCGCGCGTGTATAGCGCGCGTGTATAGCGCCGCGCGTGTGTATAGCGCGCGCGTGTGTATAGCGCGCGCGTGTATAGCGCGCGCATGTGTATAGCGCGCGCATGTGTATAGCGCGCGCGTGTGTATAGCGCGGCGCGCGTGTGTATAGCGCGCGCGCGCGTGTGTATAGCGCGCGCGCGTGTGTGTGTATAGCGCGCGCGCGTGTGTATAGCGCGCGCGTGTGTATAGCGCGCGCGTGTGTATAGCGCGCGTGTGTATATAGTGTGTGTGTGTGTATAGCGCGCGAGTGTGTGTGTGTATAGCGCGCGAGTGTGTGTGTGTATAGCGCGCGAGTGTGTGTGTGTATAGCGCGCGAGTGTGTGTGTGTATAGCGCGCGAGTGTGTGTGTGTGTGTGTATAGCGCGCGAGTGTGTGTGTGTGTGTGTATAGCGCGCGAGTGTGTGTGTTGTGAGGTAGCAACCGGGGAACCCGCTTGCAAAACGACAAGAACACGTGTTTATAAGGTTAACCAATGTCTACCCGTTTATTTTCACATATTAATCACATAACCCGGGTAGCATGTTTGACACATATCACATTGATTAACAACACTTTACATAAAGACACCATACATTTACATTTAACATCACATAACACTTATATTGCACATAACGTTTTATAGTAACCCGGGACCTGTAACCATCTCTGTCCCCATTGGAGCTCTACCAACAGCTCCCGGGTGGCTACGGCCTCCGGCCTACTTACACTATACATAAGTTACAGTACGATGATGACCCTTCCGGGTTCCTAACAGGGATTGAGCAACCTGAGTACCGGTATATCATGTATCCCCAAGGGGCTCCTTCCAGGACGTATCTCCGCCTACGTCCCGGTCAGAGTCCACATGGTTCAACCATGGTGTCCCCACTCTAGGAGCCCTTTTAACCCCTACTTCTGACCTTCGTTACATACGCCTCAACGGGCCCTGTGGGTCCCAATGGCGGTACCTGCCGCCTGGCTTTAGTCACCCAGCATGATGACTCAACATTCACCCGTAGTCAGGAATCCTGCCTGACCGGGTCCTTACATACCGTATGTGATCCATCATTCAAACGTCCATGGATCACACACCTGCTCACAGCCCACATCCATGGACTGTGGCCCCTCCATGGCCCATTACAGGGACTGGCAAACCATAGTGCACGGGAACCTCTACATCCGTTACCTACTAGGAGCCCTATTACCCCTGTGTCTGGCACCACAGGCACACCCACACCATTAGAGGTCGTGGTTGAGGGACGGGTACCCTCTGCAAGCAGCAGGGCAAGCCTCCCTCTCGTCCCAAGGACGGAACGCCTCCAACATCATCCATACCAGCTGGGTCACTGTCTCTCCACATTATTATACATGGGTCTTACATAGGTCATCATCTCTCATTCAGGGCCATTACTTACGCCCTCATACACATAGTTCATCGGGTCCCTTAACTGAGTCCTCTGACTCGGACCCAAAGGCGGTCTATGCCCGCCTGGCACACTACATACAATTGCCTCCACGGGCTACATACATTCCGGTTCATCAGGACCTTTAACGGACTCCACTGAGTCGGTCCCAAGGGCGTCTATACTCGCCTAACATGATTTACGCACACCAGGTGCACAGTTCACACGATCGCTCGGGAACTGCTTTCTTACCGGGCACGGATCCGGGTCTCGCTACCTGGGTCACAGGTTCCACCAGGCATCCCCACAGGCTCCTTTCCCGGGCGTGTTTCACCCCACGCCCGGTCTAGCGTCCACGGGTCAACCACGGCTTCCCCCTCTAGGTGCGGACACGACCACGGACCTCGGCACCGGCATGGAGCTAGCATGCTCCCATCATGTCATGCACACAGAGCCTTAGACTGCTCTGCACTCAGGCTGGTCTCAGCTTCCATCTGACTCAATCTCAGCTTCCAGGATCAATCTCAGCCTCCAGAATGAATCTCTCAATCACTCAGGTGGCCGGCTCTTATCGTGCCAGCCACTCCCACATGGACACACCCCCTCAGCTGCTTGTAATCAGCCTGTCACACAGCTCAGGTTAACTCCCTGTGTTCCGGGTTGTCAGCACTCACTCATTACATCCTATTCCTCATGGACTCCTCGATCTCATCTCACTCTCACTGCCGCTCATTAGGCTCATGAAACCTCATTGTGTTCAGGTTGGTTCACACAGTATTATCATCACAGGAAAACCGGCCGGTGTGCACAGGATCATCCTCTGATCCTACATGTGATGTACCCCGGCCATGAGGATCATGCCGGCGGTGCCTCACAGTGTGTATAGCGCGCAGCGTGTGTGTATATAGTGTGTGTGTGTGTATAGCGCGCGCGCTGCGTGTGTATATAGTGTGTGTGTGTGTGTATAGCGCGCGCGCCGTGTGTATATAGTGTGTTATAAGCGCGCGAGTGTTGTGTGTATAGCGCGCGAGTGTGTGGTGTATAGCGCGCGAGTGTGTGTGTGTATAGCGCGCGAGTGTGTGTGTGTATAGCGTCGGAGTGTGTGTGCGTGTGTAGCGTGTGTGTGCGTGTGTAGCTGTGTGTGTGTAGCGTGTGTGCGTGTGTAGCGTGTGTGCGTGTGTAGCGTGTGTGCGTGTGTAGCGTGTGTGCGTGTGTAGCGTGTGTGCGTGTGTAGCGTGTGTGCGTGTGTAGCGTGTGTGTATGCGCGCGTGTGTAGCGTCGTGACGCGTGTGTATAGCGCGTGTGTATAGCGCGTGTGTATAGCGCGTGTGTATAGCGCGTGTGTATAGCGCGTGTGTATAGCGCGTGTGTATAGCGCGTGTGTATAGCGCGTGTGTGTATAGGGTGTGTGAGCACGCATGAGAGTGTGCGTGCGCATGTGTGTATGAGTGTGTGTGTATGACAGAGTGTGTATAAGAGACTGTGTGTGTGTTTGTGCACGTGTTTGTGCGCGTGTGTGTGTGCGCGTGTGTGCATACATGTGTGTACATGCATGTGCACGCAAAGAGAAGAGAGACCAGGTTGGGACATCACTACAAAGTGGCATCAGGATGGGCACATTGCTACAAGAAGGGAACCAGGATGGGGGTGCATTGCTACAAAAAGGGGAGCAAGATGGGACATTACTACAAGATGAATATCAGGATGAGGACATTACTACAAGAAGAGGACCAGGATGGGGGCATTACTACAAGAAGAGGACCAGGATGGGGGCATTACTACAAGAAGAGGACCAGGATGGGGGCATTACTACAAGAAGAGGACCAGGATGGGGGTGCATTGCTACAAAAAGGGGAGCAAGATGGGACATTACTACAAGATGAATATCAGGATGAGGACATTACTACAAGAAGAGGACCAGGATAGCGCGTGTGTGTATAGCGCGCGCGTGTGTGTGTGTGTATAGCGCGCGCCGCGCGCGCGTGTGTGTGTGTGTAGCGCGCGTGTGTGTGTATAGTGTGTATAGCGCGCGCGTGTGTGTATAGCGCGCGCGTGTGTGTATAGCGCGCCGCGCGTGTGTATAGCGCGCGCGCTGTGTGTATAGCGCGCGCGCGTGTGTGTATAGCGCGCGCGCGTGTGTGTATAGCGCGCGCCGCGTGTGTGTATAGCGCGCGCGCGGTGTGTGTATAGCGCGCGCGCGGTGTGTGTATAGCGCGCGCGCGTGTGTGTATAGCGCGCGCGCGCGTGTGTGTATAGCGCGCGCGCGTGTGTGTATAGCGCGCGCGCGTGTGTGTATAGCGCGCGCGTGTGTGTATAGCGCGCGCGCGCGTGTGTGTATAGCGCGCGCGTGTATAGCGCGCGCGCGTGTGTGTATAGCGCGCGCGCGTATAGCGCGCGCGGTCGCGTGTGTGTATAGCGCGCGCGCGCGTGTGTGTATAGCGCGCGCGCGTGTGTGTATAGCGCGCGCGCGTGTGTGTATAGCGCGCGCGCGCGTGTGTGTATAGCGCGCGCGCGTGTGTGTTATAGCGCGCGCGCGTGTGTGTGTATAGCGCGCGCGCGTGTGTGTATAGCGCGCGCGCGTGTGTGTATAGCGCGCGCGGTGTGTGTATAGCGCGCGCGTGTGTGTGTATAGCGCGCGCGCGTGTGTGTGTATAGCGCGCGCGCGCGTGTGTGTATAGGCGCGCGCGTGTGTGTGTATAGCGCGCGCGGTGTGTGTGTATAGCGCGCGCGCGGTGTGTGTGTATAGCGCGCGCGTGTGTGTGTGTATAGCGCGTGTGTGTGTATAGCGCGCGCTGCGTGTGTGTATAGCGCGCGCGTGTGTGTGTGTGTGTATAGCGCGCGCGTGTGTGTGTGTATAGCGCGCGCGTGTGTGTGTGTGTATAGCGCGCGCGTGTGTGTGTGTGTATAGGCGCGCGCGTGTGTGTGTGATAAGCGCGCGCGTGTTGTGTGTGTATAGCGCGCGCGTGTGTGTATAGCGCGCGCGTGTGTGTATAGCGCGCGCGTGTGTGTGTGTGTATAGCGCGCGCGTGTGTGGTGTGTGTGTGTAGCGCGCGTGTGTGTGTATAGTGTGTATAGCGCGCGCGTGTGTGTATAGCGCGCGCGAGTGTGTGTATAGCGCGCGCGTGTGTGTATAGCGCGCGCGTGTGTGTATACGCGCGCGTGTGGTTCGTGTGTATAGCGCGCGCGTGTGTGTATAGCGCGCGCGTGGTGTGTATAGCGGCGCGTGGTGTTATAGCGCGCGCGTGTGTGTATAGCGCGCGCTGTGTGTGTATAGCGCCGCGCGCGTGTGTGTATAGCGCGCGCGCGTGTGTGTGTATAGCGCGCGCGTTGTGTGTGTATAGCGCGCGCGCGTGTGTGTATAGCGCGCGCGGTGTGTGGTATAGCGCGCGCGCGTGTGTGTATAGCGCGCGCGCGGTGTGTGTATAGCGCGCGCGCGTGTGTGTATAGCGCGCGCAGTGTGTGTGTATAGCGCGCGCGTGTGTGTGTATAGCGCGCGCGTGTGTATAGCGCGTGTGTGTGTATAGCGCGCGCGTGTGTGTGTGTATAGCGCGCGCGTGTGTGTGTTATAGCGCGCGCGTGTGTGTGTATAGCGCGCGCGTGTGTGTATAGCGCGCCGTGTGTGTATAGCGCGCGCGTGTGTGTATAGCGCGCGCGTGTGTGTATAGCGCGCGCGTGTGTGTGTATAGCGCGCGCGTGTGTGTGTATAGCGCGCGCGTGTGTGTGTATAGCGCGCGCGTGTGTGTGTATAAGCGCGCGCGTGTGTTGTATAGCGCGCGCGTGTGTGTGTATAGCGCGCGCGTTGTGTGTATAGCGCGCGCGTTGTGTATAGCGCGCGCGTGTGTGTGTATAGCGCGCGCGTGTGTGTGTATAGCGCGCGCGTGTGTGTGTATAGCGCGCGCGTGTGTGTGTATAGGACATTCCTAAAAGAATGAGATCAGGATTTGGACATTACTACATTGAGCGAAAATTTCTGGAATTACTAAAAATGTCACTTAGTCCTACCAGGAATGTAGCCCCCGATATAATTTTCTTTTATATGTGTGGCCCACCAACCCAATCGAGTTTGAGACCCCTGGTCTACAGGGACAAGCTGAAACATAAAGCTAGAGAGAAGTGTGACAACAACACCAATGACAAAACTACATCCACTGGCAACCAAGCCACATAGAAAAGGAAAGAAATGAACTTCAACTAGAAGCAAAAAGTTTAACCCATGATGAAAACATAATTCAAGAACACAGTTCCGATCCCAAGAACCATTTATGTCCAAGTTGCCAATCTTTACATTCTGAAGACCCTTTCTGATGGAAAACGTACACAGTTCTGTCACCTGAATATGGCCCATACCGTTTTCGCATACATGGATGGAACTAAATAGTTTATATATATATATACTAGTAAAAAGGCCCGATGCAATTGCATCGGGAGCGCGGTGAAATGAATTGTGTGTATACAGGCGGGTGAGTGGCTAGTAGAGTATATATGGGGCTCTGTGGGTAGCAGACTATACAGGCGGCTCTGTGGGTAGCAGAGTATACAGGCGGGTTTGTGGTTAGCAGATTATACAGGCGGCTCTGTGTGTAGCAGAGTATAGAGAAGGCTCTGTGGGTAGCAGAGTATAGAGGCGGCTGTGTGGGTAGCAGAATATAGAAACGGCTCTGTGGGTAGCAGAGAATACAGGCGGGTCTGTGGGTAGGAGATTATACAGGCGGCTCTGTGGGTAGCAGAGTATAGAGGCGGCTCTGTGGGTAGCAGAGTATAGAGGCAGCTCTGTGGGTAGCAGAGTATACAGGCGGCTGTGTGGGTAGGAGAGTATACAGGCGGCTCTGTGGGTGTCAGAGTATAGAGGGGGCTCTGTGGATAGCAGAGTATGATGTGGCGGGAGGCTGGAGGAGTGAGGGGAGCAGAGGCTGGAGGGGCGAGGAGAGCAGAGGCTGGAGTGGTGAGGAGAGGTCCAGATGGAGGGGTGAGGAGAGGTCTGGCTGGAGGGGTGAGGAGAGATGCGGCTGGAGGGGTGACATCACCGCTCGGCGGCAGGACGTGGCTGCATGCTGGGGCTGATCGCAGCCCCAGTCACACGGCATTGTCCTCTGCGGCGGGTTGGGTGATGCAGAGAGGGATCAGTTCTTGCCCTCAGGTCACACATGTGACCTGAGCGGAAGGAGCGGATTGGGCGGTGTGTGGTAAAGACAGGACGGTCATCCGATTGGTCTAGGACGCCAAGTCCTGGGCAATGGGATGGGCGTCCCGTGTGTACAACAGAGCGCCCAATCCGCTTGCAGGGGCAGGCAATGGGAGTGAGCGGGGCGTGTCAGGCTTTGCAGGCTGACACGGTCCGCTCACTCCCATTGGCTGTTGGCGGCCACAGGACGACGTCCCTGGCTCCCGGCACCCGGCCACAGCCCGTAGACCGCTACTCCAGCAGTATGGCGACATTGAGAGCCCAGCGGTGAGAGAGTGGCGAGGGGCGGAAGGCTCCGGCGGCATCCGGGCAGCATGGACCTCGCAGAGGGCGCGAGGGCGGTGGCGATGGTGCGGGGCCGACGGTTGGCAGGATGGCAGCGGTGTCAGGTAGTGCGGCTGAGGCTGGAGGAGGCTGTGAGGCTGGAGGAGGCTGTGAGGCTGGAGGAGGCTGTGAGGCTGGAGGAGGATGTGAGGGTGGAGGAGGCTGTGAGGATGGGGAGGCTGTGAGGCTGGAGGAGGCTGTGAGGGTGGAGGAGGCTGTGAGGATGGAGGAGGCTGTGAGGCTGGAGGAGGCTGTGAGGATGGGGAGGCTGTGAGGCTGGAGGAGGCTGTGAGGCTGGAGGAGGATGTGAGGCTGGAGGAGACAGTGAGGATGGGGAGGCTGTGAGGCTGGAGGAGGCAGTAAGGCTGGAGGAGGGTGTGAGGCTGGAGGAGGCTGTGAGGCTGGAGGAGGATGTGAGGGTGGAGGAGGCTGTGAGGATGGGGAGGCTGTGAGGCTGGAGGAGGCTGTGAGGCTGTAGGAGGCTGTGAGGATGGGGAGGCTGTGAGGCTGGAGGAGGCTGGAGGAGGCTGTGAGGATGGGGAGGCTGTGAGGCTGGAGGAGGCTGTGAGGCTGGAGGAGGCTGTGAGGCTGGAGGAGGCTGTGAGGCTGGAGGAGGCTGTGAGGATGGGGAGGCTGTGAGGCTGGAGGAGGCTGTGAGGCTGGAGGAGGCTGTGAGGATGGGGAGGCTGTGAGGCTGGAGGAGGCTGTGAGGCTGGAGAAGGCTGTGAGGATGGGAGGCTGTGAGGCTGGAGGAGACAGTGAGGCTGGAGGAGGCTGTGAGAATGGGGAGGCTGTGAGGCTGGAGGAGGCTGTGAGGCTGTAGGAGGCTGTGAGGATGGGGAGGCTGTGAGGCTGGAGGAGACTGGAGGAGGCTGTGAGGATGGGGAGGCTGTGAGGCTGGAGGAGGCTGTGAGGCTGGAGGAGGCTGTGAGGATGGGGAGGCTGTGAGGCTGGAGGAGGCTGTGAGGCTGGAGAAGGCTGTGAGGATGGGGAGGCTGTGAGGCTGGAGGAGACAGTGAGGCTGGAGGAGGCAGTGAGGATGGGGAGGCTGTGAGGCTGGAGGAGGGTGTGAGGCTGGAGGAGGCTGTGAGGATGGGGAGGCTGTGAGGCTGGAGGAGGCTGTGAGGCTGTGAGGCTGGAGGAGGCTGTGAGGCTGGAGGAGGCTGTGAGGCTGGAGGAGGCTGTGAGGCTGGAGGAGGATGTGAGGCTGGAGGAGGATGTGAGGCTGGAGGAGGATGTGAGGCTGGAGGAGGATGTGAGGCTGGAGGAGACAGTGAGGCTGGAGGAGGCTGTGAGGCTGGAGGAGGCTGTGAGGATGGGGAGGCTGTGAGGCTGGAGGAGGCTGTGAGGCTGGAGGAGGCTGTGAGGATGGGGAGGCTGTGAGGCTTGAGGAGGGTGTGAGGCTGTAGGAGGCTGTGAGGATGGGGAGGCTGTGAGGCTGGAGGAGGCTGGAGGAGGCTGTGAGGATGGGGAGGCTGTGAGGCTGGAGGAGACTGAGGCTGGAGGAGGCAGTGAGGATGGGGAGGCTGTGAGGCTGGAGGAGACATTTACTGTACTGAGCATGCTCAGTACAGTAAAAGGTCTCCAAACAGGAAGGCAGGGGTTAAAAAAAAAAAAAAGTTAATGCTCACCTCTCCCCGAGCCCCC
The DNA here is from genome assembly GCA_033576535.1 of Allobates femoralis. Lineage (NCBI taxonomy): Eukaryota > Metazoa > Chordata > Amphibia > Anura > Aromobatidae > Allobates > Allobates femoralis. The sequence continues at coordinate 141,123,718 of JARQOC010000011.1, forward strand.
GCCGTCTCCTGCCGTCTTCCTCCAAGCTTCCGGTGGCTGCCACAGGCTCCGAGTGTCTGCAGAGCTCTTCTATTGCACTTCAAGGACCTGTGGTGATGTCACAGTCACGTGACACCAGGTTACCATGGAGTAACCTGGTGTCACGTGACTGTGACATCACCACAGGTCCTTGAACTGCAATAGAAGAGCTCTGCAGACACTCGGAGCCTGTGGCAGCCACCGGAAGCTTGGAGGAAGACGGCAGGAGACGGCGGGGGCTCGGGAGAGGTGAGCATTAACTTTTTTTTTTTTTTTTTTACAGTGGTGCGGGTCTGCGGCTCGTGATGACGCTGCGCGTCATCACTCGCAGTCCCGCAAAGCATGTTGGGATTCGGCGACAACGCCCGAATTCCCAACTGCGGATTATATAAGTAGATAATAATAATATTATAGAAGAGACACACTACATCCAACAGAGGAAGACCAACCAAGATTTGCACAACTTTATATACTGGATACCGCCAACGCAAATGAGCAAAGACTCAAATCAAAAGAAAATGAAAAATGTCATTCTCCATTGATGAACATTATCGCTGATCAACTACAAGCAATCAATCAGCAATTTCTCATTTTTCCAGCAAAATTTACAAAACCATCACATCACATTTGAAGTTCCTTTGAGGGGTTTACATGACAGAAAACACCCAAAAGTGACACCATTCCAAAAACTGCACCCCTCAAGCTACTCAAAACAACATTCAAGAAGATTATTAAACCTTCAGGTGCTTCACAGGAATGAATGCAAAGTGGAATGAAAAAATAAATACATTTATATTTTACCTAAAAATGTTGCTTTAGCCTCAATTTATTCACTTTTACAAGGCACAGCAGGACAAATTGGATGCCAACGTTTGTTACCATGTTTCTCCTGAACGCAACGATACCCCACATGTGGTCAGAAACTGCTATTTGCCCAAACGGCAGGACTCAGAACGGACGGAGCGCTTTTTGAATTTTGGAAAGCAAATTTGGCTGAAATAGATGACAGATACCATCTTTCACTTCTTGGACCCCTGGGGTACCTAAACAGCAGAAACCCCCCACAAGTGACCCCATTTTGGAAACTAGACCCCTCAAGGATTATATCTAGGGGTATAGTGAGCATTTTGAACCCACAAGTACTTCACAGAATGTGCCAGTCGACGTGGTGCACCATAACAGGCTCCAACCCGCCAAGGTCAGAACTGCTATATGCACAAAACAACCAGTCCCCTACAGAATTACAAACTTATTGTTCGGTATAGGAAGTTATTATTATTATTTATTTATATAGCGCCATTAGGTTCCATGGCGCTTTACATGAGGATAAGGGCGACAAGAACAAGTACACTAAATCTAGGCGATCAGGCCGTACAGGTACAGGAGGGGCAGGGACCCTGTCCACGAGGGCTCACAGTCTATGAGGGGCGGGTTAGGATACAGTAGGATGGGGGAATGTCAGGTATGGGGCGGTCGCCTGGGTCTCATGGCAGGTTTTAGGCTTGACAGAATAGGTGAGTCTTCAGGTGACACTTGAAGCTTCTCAGGGTAGGAGAGTGTCTGACATGTTCGGGCAGGGAGCTCAAGAGTAAGGCAGATGCCCGGGAGAAGTCCTGGACTCGGTTGTGCGAAGAGGAGATGAGGGGGGAGCAGAGGAGGAGTTCTTGGGAGGAGCAGAGGTTGCGTAGAGGGTAGGTAACGGGAGACCAGGTCGGAGATGTATGGTGGGGCCAGGTTGTGTATGACTTTGTACGCCATGGTTAGTGTTTTGAATTGGGATCTCTTGGAGGTGGGGAGCCAGTGAAGGACTTAGCAGAGGGGGGAGACAGGGGAGTAGCAGAAGGACAGGTAGATTAGTCAGGCAGCGGAATTGAGGATAGACTGGAGAGGTGTGAGGGAGTTAGCCGGGAGGCCATTGAGAAGGAGGTTGCAGTAGTCAAGGCGGGAGATGATAAGAGCATGAATGAGTGTTTTAGCGATGTCGTGGGTGAGGAAGGAGCGGATCCGCGAGATGTTCTTGAGCTGGAGCCGGAGGGATGTGGTGAGAGCTTCGATGTGGGGCTTGAAGGATAGGGAGGAGTCAAGGATTACCCCCAAGCACTTGGCTTGGGGGACTGGGGAGAGGGCGCAGTCGTTGACGCAGATGGATAGGTTGTGAGGTGGGGTGGAATTTCTTGGGGTTGTTAAGACTATGAATTCAGTTTTGTCCATGTTGAGTTTAAGGAAGCGAGCAGAGAAGGATGAGATGGCGGAAAGGCATTGTGGGATTTTGGAGAGTAGGGAGGTGATGTCAGGGCCGGACAAGTAGATTTGGGTGTCGTCGGTGTAGAGGTGGTACTGGAGGCCGTGGGACGCAATGAGTTGCCCTAGGCCGAGAGTGTATATGGAGAAAAGTAGGGGTCCCAGGACAGATCCTTGGGGGACTCCGACAGAAAGGGGGTAGGGTGAGGAGGAGGTGTGGGAGTGGGAGACACTGAAGGTCCGGTCCTGCTAGGTATGAGGAGATCCAGGAGAGGGCAAGGTGGGTGATGCCGAGGGATTCCAGGATCTGGAGAAGAAGGGAGTGGTCAACCGTGTCGAAGGCGGCAGACAGGTCAAGGAGGAGGAGGATGGAGTAGTGGTGTTTGTTCTTGGCGGTCAGTAGGTCATTGGTGACTGTGGTCAGGGCTGTTTCGGTGGAATGGAGGGGTCGGAAGCCGGACTGTAGGCGGTCGAAGTGGGAGCACGAGGAGAGGTGAGAGGACAGTTCGGAGTGGACGTGCTGCTCAAGTAGCTTAGAGGCGAATGGGAGAAGAGATATGGGGCGATAGATAGAGACAGAGGTAGGGTCAAGTGAAGGTTTTTTTAGGATGGGCGTGATTAGGGCGTGTTTGAAGGCCGAGGGGAAGGCACCAGTGCTAAGTGAAAGGTTAAAGAGGTGGGTGAGGGCTAGGATGAAAATGGAGGTGTGGTTCAGAATGAGGTGGGATGGGAGTGGGTCGTGGGCGCTGGTGGTGAGGTGTGATTTTGACAGGAGGGAGGAGAGTTGGTCTTCAGTTATGGGGGGGGGGGGGGGGGGGGGAGTGGCTGATGGAGGAGGAGGGCAGTGTAGGTGGGAAGTGGAGTTGTGGGGATAGTGGACCGAAGCTGTTTCTGATCTTGTCGATCTTCTCCTTGAAGAAGGTCGCAAAGTCTTCAGCAGAGATGAGGGGAGAAGGGGGAGGAGCAGGCGGGCGAAGTAAGGAGTTGAAAGTTTTGAAGAGCTGTTTGGGGTTGCGGGACAGAGAGGTTATTAGGGATGAGAAGAACACTTGCTTGGCGGTAGCAAGTGCCGTCTTGAAGTCAGTGATGGATTGCTTGAACAGAGCAAAGTGCTCAGGGGTGTGGGACTTTTTCCATCTCCTCTCGGCGACCCTGGACGCCCGCCTCAGGTTTTTAGTGAGGGTGGTGTGGCAGGGTTGCCTGTTAATGCGTGGAGCATGGAGAGTGAGGGGGCGGCTAGGTCGAGAGCGTTCGTTATGGTGGTGTTGTATAGGGTGGTGGCAATGTCAATGTAGTCAGCGGAGGGTATGTCGGTGAGAGGGAGGAGGGATTCAGAGAACAAAGGAAGATCAAGATCTTTTAGGTTTCGGCGAGGGTGATCAAGTTTGCGGAGAGGGGGTAGTGCGGCAGGGGAGGAGAGGGCGGAGAAGGTCAAGAGATGGTGGTCAGACAGTGCGAGTTCCGAGGTTGGCCTTGTTCGTGGGTGGGAGAAGAGGACCATTGGGAGAGCCCTAGGGAAGTGGTCAAGGAAAGAAGGTTGGAGGCGGCTGGGCAGGGAGTGTCAATGGGGATATTGAAGTCGCCCATGATGATGGTGGGGAAGTCAGCGGAGAGGAAGTGAAGTAGCCAGGTGGTGAAGTGGTCAAGGAAGGAGGTGATGGGTCTGGGGGGGGTGGTAGATGATGGCTAGTTGGAGGTTGCAGGGGGAGAAGATTCGGACCGAGTGGGCTTCGAAGGAGGGGACAGTGACGGATGGGGGCGGGGGGATAGGGCTGAAGGTGCAGGAGTTAGACAGCAGTATGCCGACTCCACCGCCGTGTTTGCCAGAGGGACGGGGGGTGTGGGACAGGCTGAGGCTGCCGTAGGATAGTGCAGCAGGGGAGTCCGTGTCAGAGGGGGTGAGCCAGGTCTCGGTGAGGCCAAGGAATGACAGTTTCCTGGAGATAAAGAGTTCATGGATGTCAGGGAGTTTGTTGCACACTGATGAGCAGGCATTCCAGAGTGCGCCGGGTAGAGCGGTAGGTGGGGCATGGGTTGGGGGAATGGGTCTGATGTTGGTGGGGTTGCGAGGGCTAGTAGTGATGAGGTTGCGAGGGTTGGCAGTGGGTCGTGGGATGAAGGTTGTTGTGGGGATGTGGTGGGGGTTTGGGGGGGGTCAGGATTGGGGGAGATGTCACCGGCAAGGAGGAGGAGTAGGCAGACGGTTAGCAGGTGGGAGCATGAGAGCTTGTGAGGCGGGCGTGCTTGTTTGGTGATTGAGGATTGAAAGTGAATGAAAAGGTTGGTGAAGTGGGTGAGGTGGTTCGGCAGGATGGAGGGTGAGAGCAGTAATTCGTTGCTGGGAGGGGGTATAAGTGGGGGTAGTAGTTAGTGGAGAAGGATGGGAGTGAGAGTGAGGAGTAAGCGGGAACATTGCATACGGAGAGCAGGGAGTGAGTGTGGCAGCAGGGGTCAGAAGCAGAGTGGGGAAAGTTGTGGTAGTGGGTGAATGGTCATGAGTGGGGAGCGGTCACGGGATGAGGTGATGAGATGCAAGGAGGGGGGTCAGATGGATGGGCCGGATGGGGCAGTTGGGGGATCGGTCGAGGCAGTCGGGGTTGACAGAGGCGATTGCGGGGTCGGCTGATGGAGCAGCCGTGGGACAGGTAAGGCATCCAGGGGTCATTCCGGGGTGGGATGCCATCAAGGTATGAGCTACAGTCCAGGGGAGATGTGGCTGGGGACGAGATCTAGCAGTCCGGGACAGGATGGTGGAGCCGAGGACAAGGTGATACAGCCAGTATGGGGAGAAATAGTAGTCAAGAGGAGGCAAGATGGCTGGGGAGAATGGGTGGACTGATGACTAGTTCCTTACTTGTGGAAGGTATTTAAGGAGTTAATATGAAATGAAGTAGTAAGGGTGGTAGAGATTAGAAGATACATTGTGGGGGCTTAATATTCCTTTACCTGCCAGTCTTTTCCAGTCCATTCCTAGTCTATTTCTAAGTATTGTACTTAGAAAATGTACTTTGAAAGATGTAGTTTGAAAGATATATGGATCAGACAAGTCTAGATCAGACTTGTGATTCTGAATATATCTGCAGCTAAAGATGATTCAGGTGTGAACTAGGGGCTGGGTGTGGATGAAGTGACCAGATGTTGAGAGTTAGACAAAGGTTCGGCAAGAACACAGTAAAACCCTGGTGTATGAATACGGAATAGCCTCATTGTTGGAGATCCTCCAATAAAATCAGTGGCGTAGCAAGTTTGTGGCGCCCGGGGCGGTCGAAAAATTTGCCGCCCCTTTGGAAGTTGATAATCCGGAAGTATACATAGTATACACTGTCTGCCCCTATATACAAGAATAGAACTACTATACTAAAACACAAAGAGAAGGGGCGCAATTGGGGGGTAAGTATTGGGCCAAATGGCCACTCACCTATTGGGGTTGTCACTGTGCACCGCCACCTCTGCACAACCCCAGTGTATGGCAACAAGCAGGACTCAAGGAGGGCCTGGGGCCGGAGCAATTTTCGACGCTGTACTGTGGAGTTCATAGTGTAATAAAAATGCAAAAAACTTTATTCTTAATATTATGTCACAATACCGGGATCTGAGGATCTTCTAATTGGAGGTCAGGGGCTCTCTGATGCAGTGTTGCTGTCTGCCTCGCTGTCGTCCTCTTTTGACACTGCAGTGCGGTGTACAGGAGAGCATTAACTGGTTAATAAAGAGAAGTATGGAGTGTACTAACTGAGCTATAAATCCTCCCCATACCAGTAGGATTACTATATGGATTTTAGTATTAGGGTACGGACACACTGGCGTGAAACTCTGATAAGTGCGATGTGTGATTTTCTCGCATTGCAATCTCTGAGAGCAGATTGGCGAGTGTCGGACGCGTTTTTTCTCATCCAGATTCAGGATGAGAAAAAAGTTGCAACATGCTGCGACAGTATGTGATTCCCACACGAGACTCAACAATGCAAGTCTATGGGTCCGACAAAATCACTGACCGCACACAGATCATCCAGGAGGCATCTGTTTTTTTCACTGATACATTCTCATTCTGTAGCTGAGACAACTGTAAAATGTTCCTGTAAATGATTCTACAGTAATAGCTGCTGAGGAAAAAACAGATTGCACACGCATGTGATCTGAGAGAAATGTCGGACACTCGCACAGCAGTTGCCAAATGGACCAAAAAACGGATGTCACTCATCCGACTCTCCTGGATGAGAAACGGACCGATTTTAAGGCGGCGGGAGACAGTGTACCACCACGTCCTCAGCTCCGTGCTGTGCACAGTGTACCACCAAGTCCCCAGCTCCGTGCTGTGCACAGTGTACCACCATGTCCTCAGCTCCGTGCTATGCACAGACAACATACGGTACACTGTCTGTGCACAGCACGGAGCTGGGGACATGGTGGTACACTGTCTATGCACAGCACGGAGCTGGGGACATGGTGGTACACTGTCTATGCACAGCACGGAGCTGGGGACATGGTGGTACACTGTCTATGCACAGCACGGAGCTGGGGACATGGTGGTACACTGTCTATGCACAACACGGAGCTAGGGACATGGTGGTACACTGTCTGTGCACAGCACGGAGCTGAGGACATGGTGGTACACGGTCTGTGCACAGCACGGAGCTGAGGACATGGTGCTACACGGTCTGTGCACAGCACAGAGCTGAGGACATCCCAGAAGAGGCACAATAACCACAGACAGGCGGCAGGAGAACATTGAGCACGCCCAGGAGAACTACAACTCCCAGCACCCAACACACTGCCCAGAAACCATATAGTAATGCCAGAACAGGCAGGAGAACTACAATTCACAGCATGCCACACCCTTCCAACACAGGAAGGTGGAGGCTGCCGCATGGAGGAAGAGACACCTGGTACAGCTGCCATTATCACCACACACAGCCCCACTCCTCCTGCGCACCCGTCCTCCTCTCCTCTGTCCCTCCTGCACCCCCATCCTCCTCTCTCCTGCACGTCCTCCTCTGTCCTCCTCTGTCCCTCCTCTGCATCCCGTCCTCCTCCTGCGTCCCCGTCCTCTCCCTCTGCCCCGTCCCTCCTCCTCACCCCCGTCCTCCTGCTACCCCCGTCCCTCCTGCACCCCCGTCCCTCAGCTGCTCTCCTCTCTCCTGTCCCCTGTTCTGTCCTCTGCCCCCCTGTCCTCTCTCTCCTCTGCCCCACTGTCCTTTCCTGTGCTTCTGCCCCCTGTTCCTGTCTTCTGCCCCCCTGTCCTCTTCTCCTGTGCCCCCCCTGTCCTCTTCTCTCTGTTCCCCTGTTATGTCCTCTGCCCCCCTGTCCTCTTCTCCTCTGCCCCCCCTGTCCTCTTCTCCTCTGCCCCCCTGTCCTCTTCTCCTCTGCCCCCCTGTCCTCTTCTTCTGCCCCCTGTCCTCTTCTCCTCTGCCCCCCCTGTCCTCTTCTCCTCTGCCCCCTGTCTCTTCTCTCTGCCCCCCCTGTCCTCTTCTCCTCTGCCCCCCTGTCCTCTTCTCCTCTGCCCCCCCTGTCCTCTTCTCCTCTGCCCCCCCCTGTCCTCTTCTCCTCTGCCCCCCCTGTCCTCTTCTCCTCTGCCCCCCTGTCCTCTTCTCCTCTGCCCCCCCTGTCCTCTTCTCCTCTGCCCCCCCTGTCCTCTTCTCCTCTGCCCCCCCTGTCCTCTTCTCCTCTGCCCCCCCTGTCCTCTTCTCCTCTGCCCCCCTGTCCTCTTCTCCTCTGCCCCCCCTGTCCTCTTCTCCTCTGCCCCCCGTCTTTTCCTTGCCCCCTGTCCTCTTCTCCTCTGCCCCCCCTGTCCTCTTCTCCTTGCTCTGTTCCCCTGTTAATGTCTCCTGCCCCCCTGTCCTCTTCTCCTCTGCCCCCTGCAGAGTTTTCCTCACCTCTCCGGGTCCATGGGGGGCCGACTGAGTGGAGGAGCCGCCAGCACTGTTTCTGTGCTTCTGCCCCCCCTGTCCTCTTCTCCTCTACTCTGTTCCCCTGTTAATGTCCTCCTGCCCCCCTGTCCTCTTCTCCTCTGCCCCCTGCAGAGTTTTCCTCACCTCTCCGGGTCCATGGGGGGCCGACTGAGTGGAGGAGCCGCCAGCACCGCAGCCGCATCCACCGCACCAACACAGCACTTGGAGCCATCACTGGACAGGAAGCAGCAGAGCTCCCAGCGGCTTCCTGTCAGCGTGATCGCTCTCAGCGCTGGGGGGCCGGCCGGGAGCACAGTACATGCGGGCGCGCGGGCCGGGCGCCGCGGCCGGGCGGCAAGCCGGCGGCGACACCCTCCCTCCCCCACAAAGACTCCAGTTTTCATATGGAGCCTGGGGGAGGGAGGTAAAGAAAAACAAAACAAAAAAAAAAAAACGCTCGCACTCCCCTGCCTTGTAAATGCAGCCCTGCTGCCGCCCTCACACACACTGCCGCCCGGGGGGCCGCCCCCCCCCCCCCGCCCTCCCCACGCTACGCCACTGAATAAAATGATCATGCCCGTAATCACCATTATAAATATATATGTAATGTAGATGCAAAAAATAGTTTTGTGTAGCAAGACATAGTTGTAATGCCAGTCAAACTAAGATAACTGGCAAAAAAACGTTGTGCGCGTGATCAAGTCCTGGAATTTGTCACATGGGATCAGACTTCTCAAGAACATTTGTGGGGTCCACATTCTGTGGTATGCAGACGTGGACATGTGGATGAGAATGTGTCTGAATAATAGTTTGGTATGTGAGTGATCAAGTCCTGGAATTATTTGTCCCATGGGATCAGACTTCTCAAGAACATTTGAGGGGTCCACATTCTGGGGTATGCAGACGTGGACATGTGGATGAGAAGGTGTCTGAATAATAGTTTGGTATGTGAGTGATCAAGTTTTGAAATTATTTGGGAAACTGGGTAATAAGTGTTTTACTGATGACAGTTGTAAATTTTATTTGACAAGTCCAATCTGTAAAGGGGCCAACGGTCTGAAAATATAAATTATGTGGGGAAAAAAAGCCTACCACAATAGGATGCCAACCTAATAATTGTAAATTGTATGGTAGATCTCAAAACAGGGGGCGATACAAAGTCCAGGTTGGGATGGACACGTGGGGCAGTAGTAGCGGGATTCACTCCTCAAACACTGCTTGCCACACACTTGACATCTTTTTTTGGGACACATTTGGGTGGGAGTGGGAGGGATAATGTTCATGAAATGACGCTCTGTTAGTCTGCGGGCGTTCTCCGTTTCAAAGGCTGCTTCCGATGCCGTGGGGTCAAACAGGAGACACTCGATACCCTTATCCTGATACTGCAGGAAGGTGAGGACCCCTTGGGATTTTTTATAAAGGATGAAGCTATTGGAGGTAGCTATCTGTAGAAGATAGATAGCCACCTTTTCATACCAGGCCCTCGTCTTCCGATTCACCAGGTATGGTTGGAGCACCTGGTCAGACAGGTCCATGCCACCCATGTATTTGTTGTACTCAGTCACACAAAGGGGTTTTTCTCTGTCCCTGGTGGCGCCCCTGTCTCTGACCGTCACAGTTGTGTCCGCATGCAGGGTGGTAAGCATATAGACGTCTTTGCGGTCATTCCTCTTTACGGCAAGCATTTTGTCACTTGCCAGTGAAAATGACGCCCCCCTCTCAAGACATCTGGACACCAACTGTGACGGTAAGCCCACACGGTTTTTCCATATCGTCCCACAGGCCCCTGTGTTTGCAGCTTGTAGGGCTTAGTATAGGGGGATGCTTGTGTAGTAATTGTCCGTGTACACGTGGTACCCTTTTTCCAAAAATGGGGTCATTAGCTCCCAGACAATTTTCCCTGGGATGCCAATTGTCTGGGGACAGTTAGGTGGGCTTATCGGTCTGTCCTTACCCTCATAAACCATGAATGTACTGGTGTACCCACTGCTGCTTTCGAACATTTTATACATTTTTACGCCGTACTTGGCTCGTTTGAAGGAGATGAATTGCCTAAAGGAGAGACGGCCCTTGTAGCTCATTAGGGACTCGTCCACCGATACATTTTGTTCTGGGGTATATGAATTCAGGAACGATTGGTGCAGGAGTGAAATTAGGGGTCTTAGTTTACTTAGCCGGTCGTAATCTGGGTCAGTTCTTGGGGGGACTTGGGAATTATCGGAGAAATGCAGAAATCTCAGTATGGCTTCATAACGGGTGCGGGACATTACTGCTGCAAACACAGGGGTGCTGTGGACCGAATTTTTTGCCCAGTAAGAGCGTAGGCTGGTTTTTTTTACAATTCCCATGTTGAAGGTGATGCCTAAAAATTTTTAATTTCTGGGACATTAGTGGGGACCCAAGAACGGGAATGGACAGACAGATTTTTGGGCAATATACTGGCGGGCATATATGTTAGTCTGGTGGGTGATTAACTCAAGGACATCGGGGTTTACAAAAATGGAAAAGAAATCCAAGGGGACAAAATCGGTGATGTTAACTTGTATACCGGGGGCTGCTGTGAAAGGGGGAATTTGTGGGGAATAGGATGGGTCGGGCTGCCACAGAGGACGGGGAGCTGCAGAGCTGGGTCCTGCCTCTGCCGCATCAGAAGGGACGACTGGCGGGGTTTGGGACCCCCTAGAGGAAGCCGAGCCGTCACTGTCCTCTGAGGACATCTTGGTTTCAGAGGCCATTTCAGTCTCCGACCCGGAGGTACCGGAGGCGAGCAACGCGTACGCTTGCTCAGCAGTAAACATTCTGAGGGCCATTTTTTTTTATTTTGGGAACAAAAATATTTGATTAGGGGAGTGATGGAGGGGGAATGACGGAGGAGCGGATGATTTTTTTTACCCTAACCCTTGTTTTGAACCCTAAAGTAAAAAAAAATGATTTGGTTAGGGGAGTGATGGAGGGGGAATGACGGAGGGGATGATTTTTTTTTCCCTAACCCTGGTTCTGAACCCTAACCCTAGCCTTAGCCCTAACCTTAGCCTTAGCCCTAACCCTAGCCTTAGCCCTAACCCTAGTTCTAACCCTAGCTAGATAAAGGATTGATAAAGAATAAAGTAAAAAAAATGAATTGGTTAGGGGAGTGATGGAGGGGGAATGACGGAGGGGATGATTTTTTTCCCTAACCCTGGCTTTGAACCCTAGCCCTAACCCTAGCCCTAACCCTAGCTAAATAAATTGATGAAGAATAAGTCTCAAAAACTGATTATATCTTCACAGATGGCAGCAAGTAGTCTGTCTCTCTCCTCTCTCCAAAAACAACTACAAAAGGAGAGAGGAGAGAGGCAGACCCAAGTGCTGCCATATTTACTAATAAATGGGGATTTGAACTGTGTGATAGGGTCTATCACACAATTCAAATCACTGCAACCAATCAGCTTTTTTTTTTTTTGCTAGGTGCAGAGGGCAGAGTTTCCCTGGCACACTGCGCATGTGCAGGGCCATTTTGTGAAGACGAGAAGGGGGGCCGCGGGGGATCCTTTCATTTTATTCAGGTAGCGGGGGTCTGGAGGGTGCCAGGGGGAGCACTGGAGGACACAGGATCCTCTCTCTCAGGGAGAGAGGTGACGATCGGCGGTGCCGATACTGCCACCGCCGTACCGGTACCGGTGCCGGGGGAGCCAGATGATGGAGGGGAGACATTGATTGTGCCTGTCAGGGGGCAACCTGCAATATCGATCTAATCAATCTGACGTTTGACACGTCAGATTGAATAGAACGATTATTCACATTACAGCAGACGCCGATGCAGGGAGGAGGGAGGATGGAGGAGCCGGAGGACAGGTGGTGGGGGGGGGGGGGGGGGACTCTCGGAGGGGGCTGATGGGCACAGTGAATGGACAAGGGGCACCAGCAGTGTCATTTCCATGCCACCTGACATGTATGACATGTCAGATCGCATGGAGATGCAGCGGAGGGTTTTACCGGCCGCCGCCATTTTGAGGTAGATCGGGGAGGGGGGGTGAGAGGAAGATCCCCATTACAGGGGGTCTTCAGACAGTCAGGGGTTAATACTTCACCCTGATCCGACATGTGTTTTCATGTCGGATCAGAGTGAAAGCATTTTTTACCGGCACTTTCACTTTTGTAATGTGATGGTCGGTAAACGGTGTTTACCGGTCATCACATTACTGGTGCCGATAAAAAACTAGCTGATTCCTAATCTCTAGGGTCTCAGTTACAATCGGTACGCTGACACCCTAGAGATTTTAGCTACAGGGGCGGCACTACAGGGCTTATTCCTGCCTGACGTCTACAGACGTCGGCTGGGCATGAGTACCCTTTTTTTCCGACGTCTGTAGACGTAAGGCTGTCGTTATCAGGTTCAGCAAAATTTAGAATAGTGGCAACGTGTGGAACATAGGCTAGACTTGGTTGAACTTGTCTTTAAAATGAAACTCAATTCCCTGTTATCAGGTATTAACAATGGCTTATTCGGAGAGGTCATCACAATTGTCCATGTCATCTAATTTCAAAAGCGCGGTCTTCCACATGCCGATATTTTCATCATACTTCAAAGCAATTATAAAATTAGAATTGAAGAGGACATAGACAACATAGTATGGGCAGAAATTCCGGATGAAACAATAGACCCAGCTCCACAACATTGTTATTGAAAACATGATTCACGGTCCCAGTGGAGAAGTCAATCCTAATTCTCCTTGTATGGATAATGGCAAGAGTATGAAAGGATAGCCAAAAAAAGTGCAAGTATATAGCATTAAAAAAAAAAAAAAAAAGACGGCAATCGAAGTTACAGCAGAAATATTGGGAGAACATACTACCATAATTCAAAGACAATTGATGGGTTGTTCCATATAACCCATATTTGCTACAAAAAAATACAACTGTCATATTAATGTGGTAAAAAAAATTTGTACTGTGTTACCCAGTAGATAGAAAAATAGTAGAATCTGATGCAGACCCCCCACTCTTGTGTTTTAGGCTGGTTTCACACTAGCGTTTGTGTCTGCATGCATCTGGCATGCAGATGCAACCGCTGTCATACTGTTGTATGATGCAGCAGAGATTCTCCGCATGTGTTCACACAGTATGGTGCCCGGCCAGCCAATCAACTGTCTCAGCGGCAGGGAGGCAGAGATCTCCTCCCCCTGGCGGTGTCAGCGCAGGAGATTTAACCCCTTCCAGACCCTTGGCCCACCCCCTGGGCCATGGAATGATCGGGCTCCTGCAGGTCGAGTGAGGGTGTCACTGACCTGTCACTCGGCCTGCAGGTACATGGGAAGTTGTACAACACCCCAGGGGGGGTCGATTTGCCCCCACCCCCCCGGCTACAGGCGCGGTGATTGGCACTCAAAAGTGAAAGTGAAAATCACCGCGCCTGTAATGCTTCCCTGCCTGCCGCTGCTATCCCTACCCTCCAATCTTCTCCCCTGTCATCCTCTAACTGCCCCCAGCCCCCCACCTCTTTCCTGCCCCCTCTTCATCTTTCTTACCCCCCCGCTTCCTTTTCCTGCCGCCTGCTTCCTGTCCCTGCCGCCCGCTTCCTCTTCCTGCCGCCCGCCTCCTCCTGCCTGCCCCCACTTCCTCCTGCCTGCCCCCGCTTCCTCCTAAGTGCCCCCTACTTCTCCTGTCACCCCCCCCTCTTCCCCCTTCCTGCCCCCCCGATCACCGGAGTGGCGATCGCCTCTCCCACTCACCCCTCCGGCGGCCGCTCTGTCTCCACTGCGTCCTGCTCCTCCTCCTCCTCTTCACCGCCTCCGGATCTGACAGCTCTGTGCTGGAGCTGCCAGATCACTTTCTACAGCTAGATCCTGAGGATCCCGATCTCCCTGCATGGGCATCGAGCTGCAGAAAGCGATCTGACAGCCCGGACGCAGTGATGCACATAGTGGGTCAATGCGCCTGTGCTGCCAGATCGCTTTCCGCAGCTCGATCCCCATGCATGGGGATCGAGCTGCGGAAAGCGATCTGGCAGCCCAGGTGCAGTGATGCACATAGTGGGTCACTGCGCCCGGGGTGTCAGATCACTTTCTGCAGCTCGATCACCATGCTGGCGGGTTGGGCTCCAGAGTAGCGATCTGAAAGCAAAGGCGATCGAGCGGCGTGGAACCTTCGTTGTGGACTACGTCGGAGCGATTGGGCGTCGTGGGACCTTCGTTGTGGACTACGTTGGATCTTTTTATAATAAAGATGGAGTCCGAATTGTGTCTGTGTTTTTTTTTCAAATAAAAAGATTTTTCTCTGTGTGTATTTATTGACTATTTACCGTACTAGAGATTCCTAATGGCGGGTCTAACATTGGCCCTATATTATGAATCTCCGGCTTAGTGCCAGCTGCCAATAAAAGCTAGCATTAACCCTTTATTACCCAGTTAGCCACCGGTACCAGGGCAACTTGAAGAGCGTGGGTACAGCGCCAGAAAATGGTGCTTCAATGAATGCGCCATTTTCTGGGGCGGCTGCGGGCTGCAATTCGCAGCATGGGGGGCCCAGAACGCTTGGACCTCTCTATGCTGAGGATTCCAGCCCCCAGCTGCCTAGTTGTACCTGGCTGTATTTTTGGTTCCAGCCAGGTATGACGAGGCAGCTGGTGGCTGGTGGCAGTCCGTAGCTGCCAAGTTGTACCTGGCTGGACCAAAAATATGGCGGAGCCCTATGTCATTTTTTTTCTAGAAATAATTCTAGAAATAAAAAAAAAATAGGTTTCGCTGTATTTTTGGTTCCAGCCAGGTACAATGAGGCAGCTGGGGGCTGGTGGCAGTCCGTAGCTGCCAAGTTGTACCTGGCTGGACCAAAAATATGGCAGAGCCCCATGTCATTTTTTTTTTTTAAATTCTACAAATAAAATGACATGGAGCTTTGCCGTATTTTTGGTTGCCAGCCAGATACAACATGGCAGCTAGGGGGCTGGAATCCTCAGCATGGAGAGACCCAAATGTATTGGGTCCCCTATGCTGCGAATTTTAACTACTAGACTAGTATGTTTTTTCACAAAAAGTTTCTTTATTCATTTATACGTCTCAATTTGTGAAGCACATGGGGGTTCAAAGTGCTCACTGTGCATCTAGATATGTTCCCTGGGGGGGTCTAGTTTCCAAAATGGGGTCACTTGTGGTGGAGCCCCAATGTTTAGGCACACAGGGGCTCTCCAAATGCGATATGGTGTCCGCTAACAATTTGAGGTGATTTTCCATTCAAATTGTTAGCGGATCACCATGTCGCGTTTGGAGAGCCCCTGTGTGCCTAAACTTTGGAGCTCCCCCACATGTGACCCCATTTTGGAAACTAGACCCCCCAGGGAACTTATCTAGATGCTTGGTGAGCATATTGAACCCCCACATGCTTTACAAATTGATCTGTGAATATGGAAAAAGTACTTTTTTTTCACAAAAATTTTCTTTTAGCCTCAATTCTTTCATTTTCACATGGGTAACAGGATAAAATTCATCCTAAAATTTGTTGGGCAATTTCTCCTGAGCACACCGATACCTCATATGTGGTCATAAACCACTGTTTTGGCGCGCGGCAGGGCTCAGAAGTGAAGGAGCGCCATTTCACTTTTTGAATGGAAAATTAGCTCCAAAAGTCAAATTGCGCTCTTTCCCTTCAGAGCCCTGCCGTGCGCCCAAACCGTGGTTTATGATCACATATGTGGTATCGATATACTCAGGAGAAATTGCCCAACAAATTTTAGGATCCATTTTATCTTGTTGCCCATGTGAAAATGAAAAAATTGAGGATAAAAGAACATTTTTGTTAGAAAAATTAAAATATCCATTTTTTTGTTTCCAATTTGCTTAGTTCCTGTGAAGCACCTGAAGGGTTAATAATCTTCTTGAATGTAGTTTTGAGTAGCTTGAGGGGTGCAGTTTTTGGAATGGTGTCACTTTTGGGTGTTTTCTGTCATGTAAACCCCTCAAAGCGACTTCAAATGGGATGTGGTCACTAAAAAAAATGGTTTTGTAAATTTTGGTGGAAAAATGAAAAATTGCTCATGAACTTTGAACCCTTATAACTTCCTAACAAAATTTTTTTTTTTTCCAAAATTGTGCTGATGTAAAGTAGACATGTGGGAAATATTATTTCATAACTATTTTGTGTCACATAACTCTCTGGTTTACCAGAAGAAAAATTCAAAATTTGAAAATTGCAAAATTTTCAAAATTTTTGCCATATTTTGGATTTTTTCACAAATAAACGCAAAAATTATCGACCTACATTTAATACTAACATGAAGCCCAATATGTCACGAAAAAACAAACTCAGAATAGCTAGGATCCGTTGAAGCGTTCCCGAGTTATAACCTCATATAGGGACACTGGTCAGAATTGCAAAAAATGGCAAGGTCATGAAGGGGTTTTAAAGAAACAGCTGACCTGACAGCTGTTTGAATCTCCCGAGCCGACACCGAATAGGTGATGTCGGTGTGGGAGATTTAACCCCTTCCCGACATAGGACGTTGTGCAACGTCCTGTGTTTCTGCCCGTTCCCGACACAGGACGTTGCACAACGTCCTGGCAGATTTGAGCTGCTGCAGCTCCTGTGAGTGGGGTCGCTCAGGTGTCACAGATGCTGCTGCTCTGTGACAACCTGTAGATGACCCCACAGGGGGTGGATTAACCCCCCGTGCCCAGGACCCCTCCGATCGGCAGTTTAAAAGTGAAACTGCCGATCGGAGGGAATCACAGGGATTCACCCCTCCAGATCTGATTGGAGCTCTCCAATCAGATCTGGAGGGGCGGATCGGCATGTGTCCACCCCTCCTCAGCCCCCTCCAGCTCCATGACTCACTGGGGGCCCCACCGTCCCCCCAAACCGCCCGCCCCCCTCTATTATTATGCATATGCCGGCGGGCTGCACCCGCGGGTGTGCCCGCCGGCAACGCTGTCCGATCCCCTCCTACAGACCCCCCCAGGCAGCCCCCAGCTCTGCCCTGTGTGCTGCCCCCCCTCACCTCCTGCGGCGGGCTGCACACCTCGGTGCACCCGCCGCTGCAGCCGACCCGGCTCTGCCTCCGGCTGTGCGGCTCCTCTGCCGGCCGGTCGGTGGCCCCGCCTCCTCTCCCCGCCTCCTCTTCCGGCCTCCTGCTCATCGGTGGATCCAGAGGGTAAGTATGTATGTATGTATGTATGTATGTATGGGCCAGGGTCACATTTGCGGTTGGACCCTGGCCTGCCGGATTCCGGTTTCAACTTAGCAATTTTTCCATCACCGCATAGCGTTTCCGCTATGCGGTGCTGGAAACCGCAGTCCCTAGTTACCCGGTGTTTACCTGCACGACCTGTCACACAGGCAGCGGCTCGGAGGGCGTTTTACAGCGCCGCACAGGAAACCGTTGCGGACACGATTTCCTGTGCGGCGCTGTAAAACGCCCTCCGAGAGCTGCCTGTGTGACAGGTCGTGCAGGTAAACACCGGGTAACTAGGGACTGCGGTTTCCAGCACCGCATAGCGGAAACGCTATGCGGTGATGGAAAAATTGCTAAGTTGAAACCGGAATCCGGCAGGCCAGGGTCCAACCGCAAATGTGACCCTGGCCTATGTATGTTTGTACCGTGTTTCCCCGAAAGTAAGGCCCTGTCTTACATTCTTATGGGGGCCAAAAGTGGCCCCCGGCCTTACTTTCGGGGGGGGCCTTACATTGTGTGCCCCAGCAGTGTGGCCTACAGGCCCCCTCCTGCTGGGACACTGCGGGAGCGGGTCGCACGTCACGTGCGCCCGCTCATTACATATGCACTGCATCCCCCTGTCAATCAGCGACAGGGGGAGCAGTGCATTATACAGTATATATGGGCCCCCTATTGCTGGCACACTCCCCCCTGTTATGAGGCCCCCACCGCTGCTGCTGCTGAAGACATCTTACCCTCCACGGTCTTCTTGCAGCAGCCAGCGGCGCGTCCGTCTGTACTCGGCGGTCTCCCGGATCATGTGACCCGTCGCAGCGCATGACGTCATCGCGACTGCGACGGGCCGGTCACATGATCCGGAAGACCGCCGAGTACAGAGGACCGACGGACGTGCCGCTGGCTGCTGCAAGAAGACCGTGGAGGGTAAGATGTCTTCAGCAGCAGCAGCGGTGGGGGCCTCATAACAGGGGGGAGTGTGCCAGCAATAGGGGGCCCATATATACTGTATAATGCACTGCTCCCCCTGTCGCTGATTGACAGGGGGATGCAGTGCATATGTAATGAGCGGGCGCACGTGACGTGCGACCCGCTCCCGCTCCCCCCCCCCCTCCGCTAGCGGCCTTACATTGGCCCCCCCGGTTGTAAGGCCTTATAATCGGGGGAGGCCTTACATTGGCAGGCCCCCCTTTACCCCCAGGCGGCCTTACAATCGGGGGGGCCTTACTTTCGGGGAAACACGGTATGTATGTATGTATGTATGAATGAATGAATTGATGGATGGATGGATGGGGGGTGCATGCGTGGACGTGGACGTGAGCGTACATGAGTGTGCGTGGACGTGAGGGAGCGTAGACGTGTGCGTGCGTGGACATGGGCATGCATAGACGTGTGCGTTCATAGACGTGTGTTTGCATAGACATGTGTGTGCGTGGATGTGTGCATAGATGCATGTGTGCGTGGACGTGTGTGTGGATGTGCGTGCGTGTGTGGATGTGTGCATGCATGGATGTCATCGTGCGTGCGTGGATGTCAGCGTGCGTGAATGTCAGCGTGCGTGGTTGTGTGCGTGCGTGAATGTCAGCGTGTGTGCGTGGATGTGCGTGCGTGGATGTGGATGTGCGTGCGTGGATGATGGGTGCATAGGTGGATGGATGGGTGCAACAAGGGATCAAGTGTCCTCTTGTTGTAGTCTCTGAGATCATAGTCATGGTGCACTGTATGACAGATCATTGTCATACAGTGCACCATAACTCTGACCCCAGAGGCTGTAGGAAGAGGACACTTGATCCCTTGCTGCAGTCTCTGGATTGAGCAGAGGCGTTCGATCGTCGTGGGACCTTCGTTGTGGACTACGTCGGAGGCGATCGAGCGTCGTGGGACCTTCGATGTGGACTACGTCGGAGGCGATCAAGCGTCGTGGGACCTTCGTCGTGGACTACGTCGGATCTTTATAATAAAGATGGAGTCCGAATTTTGTTTGTGTTTTTTTTTCAAATAAAAAGATTTTTCTCTGTGTGTATTTTCTGACTATTTACCAGAGATTCCTAATGGCGGGTCTAACATTGGCCCTATATTATGAATCTCGGGCTTAGTGCCAGCTGCCAATAAAAAGCTGGCATTAACCCCTTTATTACCCAGTTTGCCACCGCCACCAGGGCAACTGGAAGAGTCTGGGTACAGCGCCAGAAAATGGCGCTTCAATTAATGCGCCATTTTCTGGGGCGGATGCGGCCTGCAATTCGAAGCATGGGGGGCCCAGAATGCTTGGGCCTCTCCATGCTGTGGATTCCAGCCCCCAGCTGCCTAGTTGTACCTGGCTGGACCAAAAATATGGCGGAGCCCCACGTCATTTTTTTTTCTAGAATTACTTCTAGAAGAAAAAAAAAGGGCTTTGCTGTATTTTTGGTTGCCAGCCAGGTACAACAAGGCAGCTGGGGGTTGGTGGCAATTCGTAGCTGCCAAGTTGTACCTGGCTGGACCAAAAATATGGCGGAGCCCCATGCCATTTTTTTTTCTAGAATTAGGCCTAGAAAAAAAATAAAAAAGGGCTTCGCTGTATTTAGATGCATAGTGAACACTTTGAACCCCCGGGTGCTTCACAAATTGATCCGTAAAAATGAAAAAAGAAAATTTGTGTGAAAAAAAAAAGTACTTTTTCCTTCTTACGGATCAATTTGTGAAGCACCTGGGGGTTCAAAGTGCTCACTATGCATCTAGATGCATTCCTTGGGGGTTCTAGTTTCCAAAATGAGGTCACTTGTGGGGGAGCTCCAATGTTTAGGCACACATGGGCTCTCCATATGCGACATGGTGTCAGCTAACAATTTCAATAGTTAGCGGACACCATGTCGCGTATGGAGAGCCCCTGTGTGCCTAAACATTGGAGCTCCCCCACAAGTGACCCCATTTTGGAAACTAGACCTCCCAGGGAACTTCTCGATGAATTGTTAGCATTTTGAACCCCCAGGTGCTTCACAAATTCATCTGTAAAATTGAATAAGTACTTTTTCTTCCACAAAAATTTTCTTTTTTCATTGTTACAGATTATTTTGTGAAGCACCGGGGTGTCCAAAATGCTCACCACCCATCTAGATAAGTTCCCTGGGGGGTCTAGTTTCCAAAATGGGGTCACTTGTGGGGGAGCTCCAATGTTTAGGCACACAGTGGCTCTCCAAATTCAACATGGTGTCCGCTAACAATTTGACTGAAAAATCAGCTCAAATTGTTAGCGGACACCATGTTGCATTTGGAGAGCCCCTGTGTGCCTACACATTGGAGCTCCCCCACAAGTGACCCCATTTTGGAAACTAGACCCCCAGGGAACCTATCTAGATGGGTGGTGAGCATTTTGAACCCCCAAGTGCTTCACAAATTCATCTGTAAAAATAAAAAAGTACTTTTTTTTCCACAAACATTTTCTTTTAGCCTAAATTTTTTCATTTTCACATGGGGAACAGGATAAAATGGATCCTAAAAATTGTTTGGCAATTTCTCCTGAGTACACCAATACCTCATATGTGGTCATAAACCACTGTTTGGGCACACAGCAGGGCTCAGAAGTGAAGGAGCGCCATTTGACTTTTTGAATGGATAATTAGCTCCAAAATTCAAATTGCGCTCCTTCCCTTCTGAGCCCTGCCGTGCGCCCAAACAGTGATTTATGACCACATATGAGATATCGATGTACTCAGGAGAAATTGCCCAACAATTTTTAGGATCCATTTTATCCTGTTGCTCATGTGAAAATGAAAGAATTGAGGCTAAAAGAACATTTTTCTTGGAAAAATTAAAATGACCATTTTTTCCTTCCACTTTGCTTTAGTTCCCGTGAAGCACCTGAAGGGTTAATAATCTTCTTGAATGTAGTTTTGAGTAGCTTGAGGGGTGCAGTTTTTGGAATGGTGTCACTTTTGGGTGTTTTCTGTCATGTACATCCCTCAAAAAGACTTCAAATGTGATGTGGTCACTAAAAAAAATGGCTTTGTAAATTTTGCTGGAAAAATGAAAAATTGCTGATGAACTTTGAACCCTTATAACTTCCGAACAAAAAATTTTTTTTTTTCCAAAATTGTGCTGATGTAAAGTAGACATGTTGGAAATGTTATTTATTAACTATTTTGTGTCACATACCTCTCTGGTTTAGCAGAATGAAAATTCATAATTTAAAAATTGCTAAATTTTCAAAGTTTTTGCCAAATTTTTGATTTTTTCACAAATAATCGCAAAAATTATCGACCTAAATTTAATACTAACATGAAGCCCAATATGTCACGAAAAAAACAATCTCAGAATCGCTCGGATCCAATGAAGCGTTCCAGAGATATTACTTCATAAAGGGACAATGGTCAGAATTGACAAAAATGGCCTGGTCATTAGGGTCAAAATAGGCCCGGGGGTGAAGGGGTTAAACAGCTGTCAAATCTTTAAATCTCCCGCACCAACACCGAGAGTGTGCCGGGAGGTCAGCGGCAGCCACCGGTAGAGATTTCAATGTGATCCGCAGCGTTCTCTTGCACGGTCATGCGTAGAACACTGTGGATCCATTGACTTCCATGCATTCTTTGTGCGCTTGCGGACGCTTGGTGATAAAACAAGCACCTGCGTATGCACAAAAAATGCAACATGTTGTGTTCGGAGGGAACATAATGCGCATCCAAAAGTAACTGCAACTGAATGCAGCCAAACACAGGTACTATGCGTTCCCATGTTAAACATAGGAACGAAGTGCACATCTGTTTGGCTGCGTTTGGTATGCTGCTTTCAAAAACGCTAGTGTGTAACCAGCCTTAGACAGCCTCCGAATCTAAAGAGCATCATTGTCAGAAGGTCACTGTCCTCTCCAAAAACAACAAGAACCTTTCCCTGTAACCAGAACAGGTGCAAAACCTGTCCATTTATAATGACAACAGACAAGATAAAGATTGCCTGGCTCACATCAGGACTACAAGATCCCAGGTAACTTCAGCTGCACAACAATCAATGTGGTGTATCTATTCTAATAAAACCCTAAGCCAGCTTCCGTCAGTATGTCATCGAAATGACGTCACATCCTGACGAAAGCCGGCTGTCTACCTAAGCAAGATGACCGACCGTTAGCGAGAGCGGGGCTAATACTGCCCCACTCTCGCCATCGGCAGCCTCTCCTGCGCCCCACATGCTTCCGTCTCCCACGGTACACGGTAACTGCGGTCATGTGACCCGATGATGCTCTGTCACATCATCACTGGTCCTGTAAGCAGACGGAGCTTGCTGTGGCAGGCAGCGCTGGATAAAGAGAGGATAGGTGAGCATAATGATTTGTTATTTTATGAGTGGGTGTGTGAGTGTGTGCGAGTCCGCCGCCGCAGCCGCCATCCATCCTGCCCACCGCGCTGCTGCGCTAACCACTGAGCCACCGCGCTGCTGCGCTAACCACTGAGCCACCGCGCTGCTGCACTAACCACTGAGCCACCGCGCTGCTGCGCTAACCACTAATCACCGCATACTCTGCTAACCACTGAGCCACTGTATACTCTGCTAACCACTGAGCTGCCGTACAGTGCTCCATCCTCCCTCACCCCGCCGCTTTGTCCTCCATCCTCCTCCTCCCACCGCTCTGTGCTCTATCTTCCCCTGCCTGTGCCGTTCCATCCTCCTCCACCGCTTCTTCCTCCTTCCTTTGTCCTCCTCCCCTCCGCCACTCCATCCTCCATCCTACCCCTGCCTGTGCTTCTCCGTCCTCCCCCACCCCACCACTTTGTCCTCCGCCCTCCCCCACCCCGCCACTTTGTCCTCCATCCTCCTCTCCCCTGTCGCTTTGTGCTCCGTCCTCCCCCTGCCTGTGCTGCTCCGGCTTCCCCCACCCCGCCGCTTTGTCCTCCATGCTCCTCTCCCCCACGGCTCTGTGCTCTGTCCTCCCCCTGCCTGTGCTGCTCCATCCTCACCGCTTCCTCCTCCTTCTCTCCGCCACTCCATCCTCCCCCTGCCTGTGCTGCTCCATCCTCCCCCACCGCTTTGTCCTCTGTCCTCTCCCCCTGCCGCTCTGTGCTCCGTCCTCCCCCTGTTGCTCCGTCCTCCCCCACCCCACCGCTTTGTCCTCTGCCCTCCCCCACCCCACCGCTTTGTCCTCGGCCTCCCCCGCCCCGCCCGCCTTTGTCCTCCATCCTCCTCTCCCCTGTCGCTTTGTGCTCCGTCCTCCCCCTGCCTGTGCTGCTCCGGCTTCCCCCACCCCGCCGCTTTGTCCTCCATGCTCCTCTCCCCCACGGCTCTGTGCTCTGTCCTCCCCTGCCTGTGCTGCTCCATCCTCCACCGCTTCCTCCGCCTTCTCTCCACCACTCCGTCCTCCCCCTGCCTGTGCTGCTCCGGCTTCCCCACCCCGCCGCTTTGTCCTCCATGCTCCTCTCCCCCACGGCTCTGTGCTCTGTCCTCCCCTGCCTGTGCTGCTCCATCCTCCACCGCTTCCTCCTCCTTCTCTCCGCCACTCCATCCTCCCCCTGCCTGTGCTGCTCCATCCTCCCCACCGCTTTGTCCTCTGTCCTCCTCCCCCCGCCGCTCTGTGCTCCGTCCTCCCCCTGTTGCTCTGTCCTCCCCCTTCCTGTGCCACTTCATCCTCCCCCTGCCTGTGCTGTTCTGGCCTCCCCCACCCCGCCGCTTTGTCCTCTGTCCTCCTCCCCCCGCTGCTCTGTGCTCCATCCTCCCCCTGTCTGTGCCACTCCATCCTCCCCCACCCCACCGCTTCCTCCTCCTTTCTTTGTCCTCCTCCTCTCCGCCACTCCATCCTCCATCCTCCCCCACCCCGCCGCTTCGTCCTCCATCATCCTCCTCTCCCCCGCCGCTCTGTGCTCCGTCCTCCCCCTGCCGCTTTGTCCTCACCCTGCCTGTGCAGCTCCATCCTCCCCACCGCTTCCTCCTTCCTTTGTCCTCCTCACTTCCGCCACTCCATCCTCCGTCCTCCCCCTGCCTGTGTTGCTCCGTCCTCCCCCACCCAGCCGCTTAATCCTACATCCTCCTACACCCCGCCGCTCTGTGTTAGTCCTTCCCCTGCCGTTCCGTCCTCCCCCTGCCTGTGCCACTCCATCCTCCCCCACCGCTTCCTCCTCCTTCCTTTGTCCTCCTCACCTCCACCACTCTATCCTCCGTCCTGCCCCTGCCTGTGCTGCTCCATCCTCCTCCACCCCGTCGCTTCTACCTGTCCTCCACCCCCCTGCCGCTCTGTGCTTCATCCTCTCCCTGCCGCTCCGTCCTCCCACTGCCTGTGCCGCTCCATCCTCCCCACCCCACCGCTTCCTCCTCCTTCCTTTGTCCTCCTCCCCTCTGCCACTCCATCCTTCGTCCTCCCCCTGCCTGTTCTGCTCCGGCCTCCCCCACCCCGCCGCTTCGTCCTCCTCCCCCCTGCCGCTCTGTGCTCCATCCTCCCCCTGCCGCTCCTTCCTCCCCCTGCCTGTACTGCTACATCCTCCCACACCCCGCCCCTACCTCCTCTGCCTCCATCCTCCTCCCCCTGCTGCTCTGTCCTCCCTCCTCCCCCCCTGCCACGCCGTCCTTTCCCCGCCGTTGCTTCTTCAAAGTTCCTCCCAATTCAGCCCTCACCGCCTTCCCCATGCAATCTCTATTTCTATATTCTAGAATATCCGATGCGTTAGAATCGGGCTACCATCTAGTTTAATTATATTTATGAAATGTGCAAGTGGGAACCTGTATGTACGGGAGATGGGGCAAGAATTCAGAACTAGGATGAACTTCATCTCCACACAATAAAGGAAAGGACAGGACAGATTTACCTGTGCCTAAACACTTCTGTAGCTCTGATCACACCATAATGGATATGAAAATAGTAGTTTTGAAAGACAACTTCAAATCTCAAAGAATCAGAAAAGTCTGGAAATATATACTTATGTTGACCTTTCCCACATTCAGAACGGGAATGAATGTCTCGCATGAATCTATGTCTTCTTACATCAATTAAGGAAATTTCAAATCTTGGACCTCTAATCAACGGAGAATAAGTATCACACGTGTTATCTCTGAACTCTGGTATTTATTGTGTAGATGCTCTTCCTCTCCCCCTCCCAACATAGACCACTATGCTCTGCTTATTCAACTAATGTTATGTGGATAGAGATAGAGCGCTGAATGTATGTGTGTGTATGTCCGGGATTGGCATCTACAGCCACAAAATTATAATATATATATATTATATATATATATATATATATATATATATATACCGTATTTTTCGCTTTTTAAGACGCACTTTTGTTCCCCCAAAACTGTGGGGAGAACGGGGGTGCGTCTTAAAAAGAGAATATAAAAAAAAAAAAGTAAAAAAAAAAAATATTACCTAGGGGGGATGTGGGATGGGATGGATCAGAGGTGCCTGATGCGGTTGTTGGAGGAGGTTGGGGGCCAAGGCACAAGCTGTGGGGGTGTTGCGCCGGTCTCCGGTGGGCGCCGCCATTATTATTTACCAGCATGCATTGCCGGTCTTGCAATGCATGCTCTTGTGTCTGTAAATGGCCGCGGATGGGGTCTGCGCATGCGCCGCGGCCATTTCTATGTACTCCAGTATTGTTTTCCAGTCTTCAATAAAATGGCCGCGGCGCATGCGCAGACTGCGATTCGCAGACAATTCTGGACACTAGAGCGTGCATTGCCAGACCGGCAATGCATGCTGGTAAATAATAATGGCGGCGCCCACCGGAGACCGGCGCAACACCCCCACAGCTTGTGCCTTGGCTCCCAACCACCGTGGCACCCCCGCAGCCTCTTCCTTAGCCCCAACATCTGTGGAACCCGCGCAGCTCCTGCTTAGGACCCAACCTCCATGGCCCCAGAGCACCACCGGTAAGAGTTGGGGGGCTATGTAGCAGGATGCATGTCCCCCATTTTGGGACATTTATGAGGAGGGGGAACAGAAACAAGGATTGGGGCATGGATACCAGGAGGGGACCATATATTAGGAGGGGGGACATATATCAGGAGGTGGACACATACCAGGATTGGGGCATGGATACCAGGAGGGGACCATATATTAGAAGGGGGGGCATATATCAGGAGGTGGACACATACCAGGATGGGGGCATGGATACCAGGTGGGGGACCATATATTAGGAGGGGGCACATATACCAGAATGGAGACAAATATACCAGAATAGGGTACATATAAAGTGATTGTAAGATGGACACTGGCATTATAAGATGGACCCCGTTTAACATTAAAAATAATTTTTTTTCTCTTTTCCTTCACCAAATTTGGGGGTGCGTCTTATAATCAGGTGCGTCTTATAAAGCGAAAAATACGGTACACACATACATATATACAGTTGTGGTCAAAAGTATTGACACCCCTGCAATTCTGTCAGATAATACTCAGTTTCTTCCTGAAAATGATTGCAATCACAAATTCTTTGGTATTATCATCTTAATTTAATTTGTCTTCAATGAAAAAACACAAAAAGAATTGTCCTAAAGCCAAATTGGATCTAATTCCACACCAAACATAGAAAAGGGGTGGACAAAAGTACTGGCACTGTTAGAAAAATCATGTGATGCTTCTCTAATTTGTGTAATTAACAGCACCTGTAACTTACCTGTGGCACCTAACAGGCGTTGGCAATAACTAAATCACACTTGCAGCCAGTTGACATGGATTAAAGTTGACTCAACCTCTGTCCTGTGTCCTTGTGTGTACCACAATGAGCATGGAGAAAAGAAAGAAGACCAAAGAACTGTCTGAGGACTTGAGAAACCAAATTGTGAGGAAGCATGAGCAATCTCAAGCCTACAAGTTCATCTCCAAAGACCTGAATGTTCCTGTGTCTACCGTGCGCAGTGTCATCAAGAAGTTTAAAGCCCATGGCACTGTGGCTAACCTCCCTAGATGTGGATGGAAAAGAAAAATTGACGAGAGATTTCAACGCAAGATTGTGCGGATGGTGGATAAAGAACCTTGACTAACATCCAAACAAGTTCAAGCTGCCCTGCAGTCCGAGGGTACAACAGTGTCAACCCGTACTATCTGTCGGCGTCTGAATGAAAAGGGACTGTATAGTAGGAGACCCAGGAAGACCCCACTTCTTACCCCGAGACATAAAATAGCCAGGCTGGAGTTTGCCAAAACTTACCTGAGAAAGCCTAAAACGTTTTGGAAGAATGTTATCTGGTCAGATGAGACAAAAGTAGAGCTTTTTGGGCAAAGGCATCAACATAGAGTTTACAGGAGAAAAAGAGGCATTCAAAGAAAAGAACACGGTCCCTACAGTCAAACATGGCGGAGGTTCCCTGATGTTTTGGGGTTGCTTTGCTGCCTCTGGCACTGGACTGCTTGACCGTGTGCATGGCATTATGAAGTCTGAAGACTACCAACAAATTTTGCAGCATAATGTAGGGCCCAGTGGGAGAAAGCTGGGTCTCACTCAGAGGTCATGGGTCTTCCAGCAGGACAATGACCCAAAATACACTTCAAAAAGCACTAGAAAATGGTTTGAGAGAAAGCACTGGAGACTTCTAAGGTGGCCAGCAATGAGTCCAGACCTGAATCCCATAGAACACCTGTGGAGAGATCTAGAAATGGCAGTTTGGAGAAGGCACCCTTCAAATATCAGGGACCTCGAGACAAAGTAAATGAAGATAATAATACCAAAGAATTTGTGATTGCAATCATTTTCAGGAAGAAACTGAGTATTATCTGACAGAATTGCAGGGGTGTCAATATTTTTGGCCACAAGTGTGTAGTACCCGGCTACACCCGGGTTAATAAATAACTGCTGTTAGCTATAACAAAATAGAATTTGAATATGTCATATTAATGACCTGTAAGAAAATAGAAGCTGAGCTGTGATTTATTAGGCTGCCTATAGCAACCAATCTCCAGCCAACAGTAAACCCTTCCCCTGGCCGGGCAGTATATGTTACCTCACACATACACATAATAAACAGCGCATGTGACTGACATCTGCCTTAACTCCGTATATGGCACGTGTTGCACATTGGCTGTTTTTAATCAGATGTTTATTTTAGGAAATTAAAGATAGCACACGAATGAGGCGAGTTGTGTGAGGTGATTTGTGCACATCTGTGTCTGTCTGTGTGGTGTGTGTGTGTCCCTGGGGTGTGTGCGTGTGTGTCCCTGGGGTGTCTCTTATTGTGGGGGGGGGAGGGGTGTCCCTGTGTTGTGTGTCCATCCCTGTGGGGTCTGTGTGTTCCTGTGGGGTGTGTGTGTCTCTGTGGGGTGTGTATGTGTGTGTGTCCCTATGTGTGTGCCTGTGGGGTGAGTGCATGTGTCCCTATAGGGTGTGTATGTGTGTGTGTCAATATGGTGGGGTCGGTGTGGTGTGTGTCTCTTTGTGGTGTGTGTGTGTGTGTGTTCGGGTGCGTGGCGAGTATCCAATGTTGGGGCTGCACCTTAGCGGCTATACACTTGCTGTTACTCTTTGTGTGCGTGTGGTGTGTATACATGTCCCAGTGCGTGGTGAATATCCCATGTTGGGGCCCCACCTTAGTGACTATATGCTGGTATATGCTGTTAGTCTTTGGTGCTGTCATTAAGCCCCTCTCATTCACAACTGTCAACTGGTAACTGTCACTTTCTCTCCATTATGTAGATAGGGCCAAAATTGTTTGGTGAATTGGAACACGCAGGGTTAAAATTTCGCCTCACAACATAGCCTATGACGCTCTCAGGGTCCAGACGTGCGAGTGTGCAAAATTTTGTGGCTGTAGTTGCGACGGTGTAGATGCTAATCCCGGACCTACACACACACACATACAGCTTTATATATTAGATATGGTACATTTTCTCTTGTAGTTTTGCTGCTTATTAATCAGATTTATATTTTTGAAGGATAATACCAGACTTAGGGTGCTTTCACATCTGCGTTTTTCGTAATTCGCGGCAGATGCGGTGAAAAAACCGCATCTGCCGCGTTTGCCGCATAACGGTTCCACTTGCGGCACGGTTGCGGTTTTTTCCATAGGAAGTATAGGGGGACTTGCGGCAGATGCGGCAAGTGCGGTATTGCACTTGCGGCAGGTACGGCAGAGAAAAAAACCGCAGTAAGCCGCGGTTTTTTTCTCTGCCGCACCTGCCGCAAGTGCAATACCGCACTTGCCGCATCTGCCGCAAGTCCCCCTATACTTCCTATGGAAAAAACCGCAACCGTGCCGCAAGTGGAACCGTTATGCGGCAAACGCGGCAGATGCGGTTTTTTCACCGCATCTGCCGCGAATTACGAAAAACGCAGATGTGAAAGCACCCTTATGTGTGTTTTAGGGCGATTATGTGGCAAGGTTGGTGTATGTGTGGTGAAATGTGTGCTGAGGGTGGTATATGTGTTCAAACACTTGGTAGCGTGTGGTGCTTTTTGTGTGTGTGTTGATATCCCCGTATGTGGTGAGTATACTATGTCAGGGCCCCACCTTAGCAACTGTACGGTATATACTCTTTGGCGCCATCGCTCTAATTCTTTAAAGGGAACCTGTCACCTGGATCTAAGCCCCTACACTATCACTACCTGTCCCTGCATCTTCCTAGCTGCTCCCTATCTATCCCTCTCTGAGCTAAATCTGCCCTATAAAACAGCAGAAAAATAACATAACTTAGGACCCTTTCACATCAGCGTTTTTTGAAATTTGCGGCAGATGCGGTGAAAAAAACGCATCTGCCGTAATTACCGCATACCGGCTGCACTTGCGGCGCGGTTGCGGTAAACGCCATGCAAAGTATAGGCGTACTTGCGGCAGGTGCGGTTTTGCACTTGCGGCAGCGAAAAAAAACGCGCTCAGCCGCGGTTTTTTTCGCGGCCGCACCTGCCGCAAGTGCAAAACCGCACTTGCCGCACCTGCCGCAAGTACGCCTATACTTTGCATGGCGTTTACCGCAACCGCGCCGCAAGTGCAGCCGGTATGCGGTAATTGCGGCAGATGCGGTTTTTTCACCGCATCTGCCGCAAATTTCAAAAAACACTGATGTGAAAGGGCCCTTACAGAGGTCCCTGAGGCTGGGTACTGGAAAGGCGGCCCCAGGCTCCATTCTGCCCCTCCTCGATGCAGCAGCACACGCCCCGTTGGGCGGCATTATTCTTTCTTCATCGCGGCCTCCTCCATTTGGAATCTCCTGCCTGCTTTACACCTATCATGTTGTGGTGATGACCGGGACACAGCATATGGGAGATTGTATCTTCTGCTCGGTAGGGTTAGCTGCTGCTGGAGCTGAGTGCTGATTGAAAGCACTGACGCCCAGGTGTGCGGGTGAATAGGAGATGATATGAGCTGCCCTGGGCTGTGGGGAGGGGGTGGAGTGTGTCAGGACAGCAGCAGGAACTGCTGTATAGAGAGCTGTGTGAAGATTTAACACAGCCTGTGAGCTCTCTGAGTGGGATGTTCATGAGGCTAATGAGCGGATGGTGAGGAGAGAAAGGTTGTGTGCTGACCTAAAACAGCCAACCCAAGGGAAGGTACAGAGCATCTATATCAGCTGTTGGGATTGTATGAGGTTGTACTCAGCTGCACCCAGGAACCTGGAGGTCTGTGAATACCTGAACTGTGCCATTAAACTGTGTGCTGTGTGAGTAAATACCTGAGTCACTGCCTTCTGTCGTGCCGATCCTAACTGCTACCTTACAGTGTAAAGCGGGTGGGAGATTCCAAATGGAGGAGATGGCGATGAAGACATAATAACGCAGCCCAGCGGGGCGTGTGCTGCTACATCGAGGAGGGCAGAATGGAGCCTGGGCCCGCCCAGGGGGTACACACACAGGTGACAGCGGTATATAGAGGGGGGGTACACACACAGGTGACAGCGGTATATAGAGGGGGGGTACACACACAGGTGACAGCGGTATATAGAGGGGGGGTACACACACAGGTGACAGCGGTATATAGAGGGGGGGTACACACACAGGTGACAGCGGTATATAGAGGGGGGGTACACACACAGGTGACAGCGGTATATAGAGGGGGGGTACACACACAGGTGACAGCGGTATATAGAGGGGGGTACACACACAGGTGACAGCGGTATATAGAGGTGGGTACACACACACACAGGTGACAGGGGTATATAGGGGTGGGTACACACACACACAGGTGACAGGGGTATATAGAGGGGGGTATACACACAGGTGACAGCGGTATATAGAGGGGGGTATACACACAGGTGACAGCGGTATATAGAGGGGGGTATACACACAGGTGACAGCGGTATATAGAGGGGGGTATACACACAGGTGACAGCGGTATATAGAGGGGGGTATACACACAGGTGACAGCCAGGGCCGGCGTTAGGGGGGGCAGACTGAGCAGTTGCCTAGGGCCCCCACTCTCTTAGGGGCCCCCAAAAGGAGCTGAACTGAAAATAGCAATAAAACAGTGAAAAAAATGTAAAAATACACATATTTGGTATCGCTGCGTTCGTAAGAATCTAAGCTATCAATATATGAAGTAAATTAATCCAATTGGTAAATGGCGTAATGGGAAAAAAATAAAAACGCAAGAATTATGTTTTTTAGGCCACCACGTTGTTACAATAAAATGCAATAAAAGGCGATCAAAATGTTGTATCTGACTCAAAATGGTATCAGTAAAAATGTCAGCTCAGGGCACATAAAATAAGCCCTCACATAGCCCTGTATCTTCAAAAATTAAAACATCATGGGTCTCGGAAAATAAAAAAAAAATATTTTTTTTTTTTTTACAAATTTCTGTTTTGTTTTTTTTATGATTGAAATAAAAATGATGTTCAGTATGTTCTTATTCTGACCTAGATAATCAACTTATGAAGTCACTCTTACCATATAACTACGGCCTGTTCCACATCTAAGGTTGGTGTGCGTTTTGCTAAATTTGCCTTTCTAGCCGTTTTTACCGCTAAAAACGCTAGCGTTTTTCCCCCATTCATTTCAATGGGAACGCATGTAAAAACGCATGCAAAGCACATGTGCGTTTTCAAAAAAGCAAAACGCATGCATTTTTGCGAACGCAGCACAAAACGTCTTCCCCGATGTTTTGGGCAGCGTTGGCAAAAACGCATGCGTTTTCTGTTTTTGAAAACGCACATGCGTTTTTACATGCGTTTTTGCATGTGTTTCCATTAAAATCAATGGGAACAAAAACGCATGCGTTTTGATGCGTTTTTGCGGTAAAAACGCATGGAAATGCAAATTGAGCAAAATGCAGCAAAGCGTTAGATGTGAAAGTGGCCTGAGCATTTAGGGCCCACTTTAACCTTTTGCCTAGGGCCCCACTTTGCCTAAAACCGGCCCTGGTGACAGCGGTATATAGAGGGGGGTACACACACAGGTAACAGGGGGGCAGTCAGCGGTATATAGAGGGGGGTACACACACAGGTAACAGCGGTATATAGAGGGGGGTACACACACAGGTAACAGCGGTATAATACAGGCGGGTAAAACAGGGTCACACAAGGTAACAGCGGTATATACAGGGGGGTACACACACAGGTGACAGCGGTATATAGAGGGGGGTGGGTATCACACACACAGGTAACAGCGGTATATACAGGGGGTATACACAGGTGACAGCGGTATATACAGGGGGATATACACACAGGTGACAGCGGTATATACAGGGGGATATACACACAGGTGACAGCGGTATATAGAGAGGGGTACACACACAGGTGACAGCGGTATATAGAGAGGGGTACACACACAGGTGACAGCGGTATATAGAGAGGGGTACACACACAGGTAACAGCGGTATATAGAGGGGGGTGAGTTATACACACAGGTGACAGCGGTATATAGAGGGGGTAACACACAGGTGACAGCGGTATATAGAGGGGGTATACACAGGTGACAGCGGTATATAGAGAGGGGTATACACACAGGTGACAGCGGTATATAGAGAGGGGTATACACACAGGTGACAGCGGTATATAGAGAGGGGTATACACACAGGTGACAGCGGTATATACAAGGGGTATACACACAGGTGACAGCGGTATATACAAGGGGGTATACACACAGGTGACAGTTATATACAGGGGGATATACACACAGGTGACAGCGGTATATACAGGGGGATATACACACAGGTGACAGCAGTATATACAGGGGGATATACACACAGGTGACAGCGGTATATACAGGGGGATATACACACAGGTGACAGCAGTATATACAGGAGGGGTATACACACAGGTGTCAGGCAGCAGAGATGTGTCGGGTGTCAGTACCATGACGGTGCCGGTTCTTACCGTAGCTTTCCCGGCCTCCGGCTTCTTCCTCCGCACCTCCTCACCCTCCTCCATGCCGCCTCCTGTACACAGTAATGCGCAGTGTTCAGTGCTAGCGGCCACTCTCACTCACAGCGGTAGACGCTAGAGAATACAGAAGCCTTCCCTGTATGACGTCACCGGAAGGCACGGGGCCTCCTCATTACACTGGAGCCTGTTATTCCCGCTTTGTGCAGTGTGGATTGATTGTGTCGGGCAGGAGGAGGAGTCCGGCTCCTCCAGGATGTGCTGTGCTCCTGTGCTGTGCTCCTGTGCTGTGCTCCTGTGCTGTGCTCCTGTGCTGAGCTCCTTGGCTCTTGTGCTGAGCTCCTTGGCTCCTGTGCTGAGCTCCTGTGGAGCTCCTTGGCTCTTGTGCTGAGCTCCTGTGCTGTGCTCCTGTGCTGAGCTCCTGTGCTGAGCTCCTTGGCTCTTGTGCTGTGCTCCTGTGCTGTGCTCCTGTGCTGTGCTCCTGTGCTGAGCTCCTGTGCTGAGCTCCTGTGCTGAGCTCCTTGGCTCTTGTGCTGAGCTCCTGTGGCTTGGCTCCCTTTTGGCTCTCTGTGCTGAGCTCCTGTGCTGAGCTCCTGTGCTGTGCTCCTGTGCTGAGCTCCTGTGCTGAGCTCCTGTGCTGAGCTCCTGTGCTGAGCTCCTTGGCTCTTGTGCTGAGCTCTGTGCTGAGCTCTTGTGCTGTGCTCCTGTGCTGTGCTCCTGTGTGCTGCTTGTGCTGAGGCTCTGTGCTGAGCTCCTGGCTCTTGTGCTGAGCTCTTGTGGGCTCTTGTGCTGAGCTCCTGTGGCTGATGTGCTTTGGCTCTGTGCTGAGTCCTTGTGCTGAGCTCCTGGGCTGGCTCTGGGCTTTGTGCTGAGCTCCTGGGCTCTTGTGCTGAGCTCCTGGGGCTGAGCTCTGTGCTGGCTGAGCTCCTGGCTGAGCTCCTGGGTGAGCTCTGTGCTGAGCTCCTTGTGCTGAGCTCCTGTGGCTCTTGTGCTGAGCTCCTGGGCTGAACTTGGCTGGCTCTAGTGCTGAGCTTGTGTTTTGTGAGTCCTAATAACCCTGTTCTTGCTGATTACTCATGAGCCGGCTATATCGGCATGATTATTGGAGGCCTCATTTATACTCCGCTCTAGATGGCTGATTACTGAGTGGTCTAGATCGGAGTAATTTTTTGTGGTCCTCATTTTATCCACTCCGCTCTAGATGGCTCACTACTGAAGTGTCTAGATCGGAGTTGATTATGGAGGCCTCATTTTATCCTCTCCGCTCTAGATGGCTCACTACTGAAGTCTCTAGATCGGAGTTGATTATTGGGGCCTCATTTTATCCTCTCCGCTCTAGATGGCTCACTACTGAAGTGTCTAGATCGGAGTGGGTTTTTGTGGGCCTCATTTTATCCTCTCCGCTCTAGATGGCTCACTACTGAAGTGTCTAGATCGGAGTTGATTATTGGAGGCCTCATTTTATCCACTCCGCTCTAATGGCTCACTACTGAAGTGTCTAGATCGGAGTGGGTATTTTGTGGTCCTGATTTTTTCCCTCCTCTCTAGATGGCTCACTACTGAAGTGTCTAGATCGGAGTTGATTATTGGAGGCCTCATTTTATCCACTCCGCTCTAGAGGCTCACTACTGAAGTGTCTAGATCGGAGTGGGTTTTTTGTGGTCCTCATTTTTCCTCTCCGCTCTAGACGACTCACTACTGTGGAGACTACAGGGAGATCCTCAAAAAATCCACTCCGATCCAATATTGTAAGTTATGAAGACTGTCAGCTGCGCTCTGTTACGTTTTTCCTTGTGAGGATCCACCCACTCTTCCAATGTCGGTCCTGCGGCCGGGAGGCTCCGCCCACTCTTCCAATGTCATCCTGCGGCCAGGACTCGTGGAAGTACAGTAAAATTAAAATGTTAGCAAAACTGAAGATCAGTGCTGTGTGTAATTATTTATATTGCAAAAAGCAATATAAAATGTAAGTTTTAATAGTAATGAAAATAAAAATTTGCCCTTTGGAAAAAAAATAATAAATATAACTTTGAGTAACAACCTAATAAATAAAAACATGAAATCATTACAATTATAAATCTGATTCCAACCCCTGTGCAATGCTGAGGAAACCCTGACACCCTGCACTGTGTGCGGCTCTGAGGCCTGGCGTCCTCCCTAATGTAGACACTGCACTGTGTAGAATGGAGAAGATCAGAGAGATCATGAAAAAATCAACTCTGATCTAGTCACCTCATCGGTGAATCAGCTACAACAGAGTGGATAAAATGAGGTGAACAGAACATGTGACTACAGTGAGGCCAAGAATTCAACTCTGATCTAGACACCTCAGTACTGAGCTGTCTAGAGCGGAGTGGATAACATGAGGACCACAAAAAACCCACTCCGATCTAGACACTTCAGTAGTGAGCCGTCTAGCTCAGAGTGGATAAAATGAGGCCTCCAATAATCAACTCCGATCTAGACACTTCAGTAGTGAGCCGTCTAGAGCGGAGTGGATAAAATGAGGACCACAAAAAACCCACTCCGATCTAGACACTTTAGTAGTGAGCCGTCTAGAGCAGAGTGGCTAAAATGAGGACCACAAAAAACCCACTCCGATCTAGACACTTCAGTAGTGAGCCGTCTAGAGCAGAGTGGCTAAAATGAGGACCACAAAAAACCCACTCCGATCTAGACACTTCAGTAGTGAGCCGTCTAGAGCGGAGTGGATAAAATGAGATCACTAATAATCAACTCCGATCTAGACACTTCAGTAGTGAGCCATCTAGAGCGGAGTGGAAAAAATGAGGACCCCAAAAAACCCACTCCGATCTAGAGACTTCAGTAGTGAGCCGTCTAGTTCAAAGTGGATAAAATGAGGCCTCCAATAATCAACTCTGATCTAGATACTTCATCTGCTTCTATAGTGGTGGTGTCTCTCACAACCACACAAGGTGCACCTCTGATCTCTATTTAGGTCATATTTTATCTCTCAGACCCTTCATCCTCCCTACTTTAGTTTTTTGAGATAATGACCTTTGGGTTTTCATTGGCTGTAAGCCATAATCATCAACATTAACTGAAATAAACACATGAAATAGATCGCGATTTAGCCCCGCCCCTTTCATGACGCGGCCAGGCTCTTAGAAAGTGAGAGGGGAGGGGGAGAGGAAGATGACAAGCACGAACACTGCACGTGGACAAAGCTAGGTAACACCCAATCGTCAGAAGTTATTAAACTTTATAAACATATATCTTAGCTTCTACTAAACAGTTTTTTTAGCAAAACGATTGCCCCAAATGTGTGTGCTGGGTGTAGGGACACATATTAACAGTCCGGGGGGGTCATTTGGGGTGGTTGGTTCCCTTTAAGCTAGCCCTAAAAACACATCTCTTTAGACTGACTTATCATCTCACTTACCGTATATACTCGTGTATAAGCCGACTTTTTCAGCCCAAAAATTGGGCTGAAAAGTCCCCCCCTCGGCTTATACACGAGTCATATACGTGGGGGCTGTGTCCGGGAGCAGGAGGAGGCAGGAGGAGGCTGGAGGAGGTGGGGGGAAGGCTGCAGTATGAGCGGCTCGTGACGTGGAGCCGCTCATAACTTATTCATGATATGCACTGCATCCCCCGCCCATCCGCGGGGGGAGCAGTGCATATCGCCTTACAGCCCCCCCATACAGCCCCCCCCCGTGGTATCCAGGGCCCCCCCGTATATACAGCCCCCCCGTGGTAACCAGGGCCCCCCCGTATATACAGCCCCCCCGTGGTAACCAGGGCCCCCCGTATATACAGCCCCCCCCGTGGTAACCAGGGCCCCCCCGTATATACAGCCCCCCGTGGTAACCAGGGCCCCCCGTATATACAGCCCCCCCCGTGGTAACCAGGGCCCCCCTTGCTGCACCTGTAAAGGAAGAAGTCAGTATACTTATCGCTGCTGCTGCCGTCGCCGCTCCGCTTCTCGGTCACCGCGCTGCTCCGGGTCTTCACGCTTCCTGTTCCTTCTCCGGCGCTCAGGAAATGACGTCATTGTTCGAGCGCCGGAGAAGGAACAGGAAGCGTGAAGACCCGGAGCAGCGCGGTGACCGAGAAGCGGAGCGGCGGCGGCGGCAGCAGCGATAAGTATACTGACTTCTTCCTTTACAGGTGCAGCAAGGGGGGCCCTTGTTACCACGGGGGGGCTGTATACAGCTGGGGCCCTGGATACCACGGGGGGGCTGTATACAGCTGGGGCTGCTGTATACAGCTGGGGCCCCTGTATACTACCTATGGGGGGGGGTCTGTATACCTCTGGAGCTGCTGCTGTATATACCCCCTAGGGCTGCTGCTGTATATACCCCTGGGGCTGCTGCTGTATATACCCCCTGGGGCTGCTGTATACTACTACTGGGGCTTCTGTATACTACTACTGGGGCTGCCGTATACTACCACTGGGGCTTCTGTATACTACTACTGGGGCTGCTGTGTATATACCCCCTGGGGCTGCTGTATACTACCACTGGGGCTTCTGTATACTACTACTGGGGCTGCTGTATACTACCACTGGGGCTTCTGTATACTACTACTGGGGCTGCTGTGTATATACCCCCTGGGGCTGCTGTATACTACCACTGGGGCTTCTGTATACTACTACTGGGGCTGCTGTATACTACTACTGGGGCTGCTGTATACTACTACTGGGGCTGCTGTATACTACTACTGGGGCTGCTGTATACTACTACTGGGGCTGCTGTATACTACTACTGGGGCTTCTGTATACTACTACTGGGGCTGCTGTATACTACTACTGGGGCTGCTGTATACTACTACTGGGGCTGCTGTATACTACTACTGGGGCTGCTGTATACTACCACTGGGGCTTCTGTATACTACTACTGGGGCTGCTGCTGTATATACCACTGAGGCTGCTGTATACTACTATTGGGGCTGCTGTATACTACCTCTGGGGCTTCTGTATACTACCACTGGGGCTGCTGTATACTACTACTGGGGCTGCTGTATACTACTACTGGGGCTGCTGTATACTACCACTGGGGCTTCTGTATACTACTACTGGGGCTGCTGCTGTATATACCACTGAGGCTGCTGTATACTACTATTGGGGCTGCTGTATACTACCTCTGGGGCTTCTGTATACTACCACTGGGGCTGCTGTATATACCTCTGGGGCTGCTGTATACTACCACTGGGGCTGCTGTATATAGCTCTGGGGCTGCTGTATACTACCACTGGGGCTGCTGTATATATCTCTGGGGCTGCTGCTGTATATACCACTGGGGAGGCTGCTGTAACACTGCTGGGGCCTGTATGTACCACTGGGGAGGCTGCTTTATACCACACTTCTGGGGGCTGTATACTACCACTGGGGAGGCCTGTACACCACTGCGGGGGCCTGTATACCACACTGCTGGGGGCTGTATACCTGTGCTGGGGTCCACCCTCGGCTTATACACGAGTCAATAGGTTTTCCCAGATTTTGGGGGCAAAAGTAGGGGGGTCGGCTTATACACGGGTCGGCTTATACACGAGTATATACGGTAACTAATTTTTCCCCTTTGGCCCTTAGAAATCTTTCTTACAAATCTGGTCCCTTGTATCATCTGTCTGCACCCTCCATGCACTTAGTAGCACTTTATCTGTACTTGTACAGATCCCTGACTGTATTCAAAGTGAAACACTAGATGGCAATCTTTTTGCATTTCTACTTAGTTTGATGCTTTCTTCCTTTATAATAGTCACTTGCTTCCTTAAACTTTTTTAAGCAATATTGACAAAACAGGAATATGACTAGGGCTATGTAATAACCCTGGCTGATGGGGCACTTTCCGTTCACTGCTATCCACCCCCACGCAGCGTCCACAGCCGATATAATGACCACTGACTCTGGTCTCGAGGATAACAGCTGCTTTACTTCAGCAGAATGGGGAGATATAAAGTGAAGTCATTGATTACAGTTCATGTGTGTAATTCACGGCCAATACAGTTCAGGATTGGATTCTGACACAAAATTAAGGTTCTGGAGCTTTTTTTTTTATCATCAATAGTTTTTATTGAAATTTTCTTGTTTCAAAAATACACATAAACAACAAACACCAAAAACTGGATATAGCCAACATGGATCTCCAGTCAACTTGAGTAAAGTCTCAATGAACAACTCAAACATCGTGTGTACATCCACAAAATATAGCACATGGAAAAATGAGGAAGAAGGGAATAATATTGAAAAAAAAAAAAATAAAAAAAAACAAAGAAGAGGGGGGGGGGGAATATGTCAGGTACTGATCGTTGAAGTAAGGAAAGAGAGTGATTAGGAGAAGGTCAGGGGAGGAGGGAAAAGGGAAAGGGGGGAAGGGAGGGAAGGCACCGAGTGAACAGACGTGAATGTCACCCATCCCACAGAGACCTCCCGCATCACGGAAGAGGAGCCGCTAATGGATGAACTGCCCATAAAGCCCATGCCTTGCGTACATACCACCTCGGGGCGGAGTCCATTGCTAAGGCGTGTTCATAAGTAAAAATCAGGTTGAGATGTGAAGTGAGATCGCCCATCGCGCGGGGGGAGAGACAGCTTTCCATGCCGACGCAACACACTGTCGTGCTGCTATCAGAACATATGTGGCTAGGTGTCGCTGTACCGGCGGAAGACTCTCCAATCCCTAGGTGTAGGACTGCCGCCTGGGGGGACAAGGGAACTCTCCCCCTCCATAATGGGAGGACATCAGAGTTTCCACTATTGTCCAAAACTGTGCAACTTCGGACAGGCCACCAAAAAATGAGCAAGGGGCGCCCCCTTTTTTGACCGCAAAAGCCTCCAACAAAAGGGCGTTTCCCGGGGGGTCAAAATGCGCAACTATGACGGTGGCGTATACCAGCGTAGATGGATTTTTTTTTCAGGGTTTCTCCAGATGGGTTAAAAACATTTGGTGGCCCTGTGGGAAAACAAGACACAGCTCCCAGCCATTCTTTCCCCAAACTGCTTCCCAAACCCAGATCTTCCTGCCATTTTGTCCTGTAAAGCAGGTGCCGAGCCTTTAACTTCCCTCAATAAAGGCCCCGTAGAGCGTTTGAGAGGCCCCTTTCCGGGATGCGGGGGGGGGTAAAAAGAAAGTACGCAAGGGTGACGGAGAAGGGCACCAAAGGGCAGCCCAAAATCACGCGCGGTTTTGGAAATGTGTTACCTGACAAAGTTGGGAAAATAAAGGGATGTGCAAGGGGTGGGTTTTCGTCTCAGCCAGAACCCGTGTCGACATAATCCCCGATCTAGAGGTAATGTTTTCTAAGGGGCCCCAGGCCCCCCCCAATCCAGTCAGTTATGCTAAGATGGGATATTTCAGCAGAAGGGCCCTCATGGAATCTTGCAAAGGCGGGAAAACCCAGTCCAAGCTCCCAGGGGCATGT